>JAADJF010000299.1:0-251820 GCA_012932015.1 Fusarium acutatum
TCCTCCTCCTTCTTCTTCTTCTCTTCTTCTCGGTTCTTTTCTTGAGACTTAACAGTAGAGCTGACAAAAATCATTGACAGCCCCAGCACTTCCCGCTTCGTCAACCGCCTGGGCGAAGAGAACGCCAACTGGCAACTCAAAGGTGTTCTTCGACAACACCTCCCTAACCAATCAAACTATGCTCGCCCTCTTGATCCCAAAAGGCCTCACGCTATTTGCTATCTTGCAGATGGAGCAATGGAGCAGAGCTAGTTGACGATATGCTCTTGACCAGTGAACTCACCACCTTGCAACTCATGGCGACCGACACAGCCCTCAAGGCTACTTGGCAGAAGCACAAGCTAATCCCGGTATGGCACTACCTCGAATTCTTTTGCTCCTACGCTGACATGAGTTACTTTGATAGGTGACCCTCATTACTGGTTCGTACAGGACTGTTCGAGTGTCCCCGTGCGTCCTGGATGCAGAGACAGGGAGTATCGAGATACGTAAATCGCCTCTTGTTACTTTTCACAAAGGTTTGCTGGCCGAGTGGGCCAAATATCTGACTCTACTGGGCTGGGTACTCGGTAAGCCAGCAGGGCGGACAATGTAATTTTCGCGATATATTGTGAGCGTACCTATATTGTTTCGAGAGCTGTTTTGGATAGGAGTTTGGCGCAAATTAAGACCAAACGTTGCTTGAAAGATTTTAAAAGAGAGCCATGGCTAGAGATGCCAATATGATGAATTATCCTAGACATGTCAAAGCTGAGTCTCCCTCCTATGTAGATATGTGAAAGTAAAGTTGCAGAACCATCTGTGTGTAAACCTACATAATAAAGGACCTTATTGACTTGAGAGAATGAATCACGAGACCGAACAGTGACTGCAATTTGCCAGGTGAACCTAGTCCAGCTGAGTACTAAAAATAGCACAGACCATAACTAGGTATTACCTAGAGTTTGTCTTCCTTCATAACAAAAGTATGGGATTCGTGATGATACTTAAAGAAAGTCACCGAATTTATGTATGTAATACAAGCACTGCTGTGTGCCTCCCCACACACATTTCCTTGACACTGCGTCATGGGTTTGCTGTGCTGTGCTGTGTTGTCTGGTGGAGTCAGTACAGGGAGGGGCCTTTAGGGGTCTTGGAGTCTTTATAGCGGGTCTAGCGCTGAAACTGAAGCTGTCGTGAGCTGTCTTGGGCCCAAGCTTGATTGAATATGAGACCATGGCATGTAAGATTAAAATGAAGGGAAGAAGAAGAAAAGGTGACTTTGATAGACCCTGTAATAGCCAAAGAAACGAAGAGGCCGCCAGGTGTTAATTGATTCACTGTTGATAACCTATTCTAACTCAGATTCCTGTTTTCTTGCGGTAACCACCTTAATCAATGCTCTGAGCCTAGAACATGCAGGGCCCAGTTACAGCTGGAGAGGCCAGTGAAAGCCAAGTTTTGGCTCTGGATCTGGGTCAAGGCCAAGCTCAAGGTCAGACTCAAAGACAGCGAATAACTTCACGGATCCAACATCACTTGATCGCCCTCTCCTTTCTCCGCTCTCTCCGCTCTCTCACCTCTTCAAAAGGTGGGAAACATAAAAACCCACGTCAAAATCATCACCACAAAACCAAACCCACAACCAAAACCAAAAACATGGCTCATGAGCTCAAAGCTGGCGGAGGCGCCAGCGAAGTTACTCGCTCCCTCTCCAACGTTGACCCCATCATCAGCGGCCAACTCGTCAAGCTTTTCCAGTCTCTGGCCGATAGAGAAGACAAGACCTGGAGCAAGGAGAGACTTGCCTCCTTCATCACAGATGTTCAACAAGATGCCTCTTCACCCGCTGTCCAAGAACTTCTCGCCAGAGACCACCTCGATCTGGATGGCTTCATGGCCTGGATGACGTCGTCTCATGCAGCTGCTACAACCCCGCCTAAACCCCAAGACCTCTCATATCCCCTTGCTTCCTATTTCATCAGCTCCAGCCACAACACTTATCTCACCGGAAACCAACTCTCGAGTGACAGCTCGACTAGGCCTTACACCGAAACTCTGCTGCGGGGCGGGCGCTGTATCGAGATTGATGTCTGGGATGGCGATGAGTCTGACCCTGAGGGCACAAGTAGTCCTTCCAGCAGCGATGAGGAGAGAGGTGTGAAAAAAGTTGTAAAAAAGACAAAAAAGAGAAGCACTTTTGGAAAGCTCAAAGAAAAGCTCGCAAAGACGAGTCTCCGTGATAAGGATGAGTCCTCCGACCCTAACCCCGACCCCGCCTCCGGCCAACAGCCTGCTCCCGCTCCCGGCGCCGATCCCGAGTCTACGGAGCCCGAAGCCGCCATCGTTGAGCCCCGTGTGCTCCACGGCTACACGCTCACCAAGGAGATTTCCTTCCGGGCTGTCTGTGAGGCCATTCGTGAGAGCGCCTTCGTTGTTAGTGACTTGCCCGTCATCGTCTCTCTTGAAGTCCACTGCAAATCGGACCAGCAACTTGCCATGGTCCGCATTATGAAGGAAGTCTGGGGCGACCTTCTCGTCCCAGAGCCCGAGAACGAACCTGATGCTCTACCCAGCCCAGATGAATTGCGTCGAAAGCTCATCGTCAAGGTTAAGTATGCACCACCAGGTGTAGATGCCACTCAAGAGGAGAGTGAGGAGGAGGACAGGGCGCCAGCCCTGGGTGCTCAGGCTGGCGATGCTCCACCAAAGAAGCCAGCAAAGATTATACAGGAGCTGAGTCGCATGGGTTTCCATGCGCGAGGTGTGTCTTTCAAGAGCTTGACACAGCCAGAAGCTGGTATGCCCACACACATCTTTTCCCTATCAGAGAAGAAGGTCATCGATGTGCACGAGAAGCAAGCATCTGATCTGTTCAACCACAATCGACACTTTCTCATGAGAACCTATCCTTGGGGTCTGCGTATAGGATCGTCCAATCTCGACCCTTCTGTTTTCTGGCGCAAGGGTATTCAGATCGTTGCGCTCAATTGGCAAAGGTGGGATGAGGGCATGATGCTCAACGAAGGCATGTTTGCTGGAACAGGAGGATATGTCCTCAAACCTCAAGGTACATACTCATTCTAAGTCATCTCATGAACCATTCATCTAACTTCTATTAGGCTACCGTCCAAACCGCAACGACGAAGAAACGGAAAACACCATCATTCGGAAATCACTCCATCTCACAATCACTGTCCTCGCTGCTCAAAACATTCCCCTCCCACCAGGCGACACCTCCACCAGAGGCTTTGAGCCCTACGTCAAAGTCGAGCTTCACGTCGAAGGACCTGATGAATTCCACGGCGGCCCTGTCCCTAACGAAGGACATGAGCGCGAGGGTGAATACAAGGCCCGCACAAAGACACACCGTGGCAACATGGTCGACTTTGCTGGTGAACGTCTCGAATTTCCCCCTGTGCCTCATGTCGTCGACGAACTCTCATGGGTGCGGTTTACAGTGCGTGATGATGAGATTGGAAGGGACGATTTGGCGGCTTGGACTTGTATGAGACTTGATAGGCTGGGTAATGGGTACCGGTTTGTGCATCTCATGGATTGTGAGGGTCGCATCACCGATGGTGCGATTTTTATCAAGGTTGATAAGGAGTTGGTTTAGCTGGGATGAAGCGGCATAACGATTATGTGATTTTGCGTTCTATTTATCCTGCAAATGCATACAATGAGAGCGATTTTCACAAAGGAACATATGGATTATTTAATTTGAATCAACGGCTGGACCCAAAAAGATCTGACATGTCAGTCTCGCCCAAGTGTCAAGATAGCGACGGGCACTATATGATTAAAATGGCAAACAATAGCACTATCTTGTTCTTTGAAATGGCTTACATGAGAGATATTATAACAAATGCTTCACGAGACATCTGGTTGAAAACACATACACACAAATGAAATTCGATTCATGAGCAAGGAATGTATCATCTCACTCGATAAGTAGCTAACACTAACACGCTAGGATCTCTCTCAAACATTCATACTTAGTAGTCATTGTCACCACTGTTCTTGTTTCCCCTGAGCTTGTCCTCAACCTTGTCCTTGACCTTGTCGAGGAAACCACCTGATCGGTTGTTATCGTTGTCATTGTCATTGTCACGGCCAGACCCGTATGTGTTGCTGGAGCCATACGAGTCGTTGTTGCTAGAGCCGTAGCTGTCGTTGTTGCTAGAGCCGTATGTGTTGCTGGTGCCGTAAGAGTCGCTGCTCTTGTTGCCGGAACCGTAGGAGTCGCTGTTGCTGGAGCCATAAGAGTTGTCGTTGTCGTTGTCACGGCGGCTAGAGCCGTAAGAGTCATTGTTGCTGGATCCATAAGAGTCGCTGTCCTTGTTGCTAGATCCATAAGAGTTATCGTTGTCATTGTCGCGACGGCTGGAGCCCTGATATTCATATTAGTTATGAAGGATTTACTTGGCATGATAGTTCACCTACATAGCTGTCATTGCCGCCGCTCAGACCAGAGTTACCGGACGAGCCATAAGAGTTGTCGTTATCATTGTCACGACGGCTTGAGCCGTAAGAGTCATTGTTGCTGGAGCCATACGAATCGTTGTTGTCGCGGCCAGATGAGCCCTGAGTGTGTTAGAATGTGCGAGTATAGACGACTAGTATCCACTTACGTAGCTGCTGCTGTTGTTGTTGCCAGAGCCATAAGAGTTGTCGTCATCGTTGTCACGACGGCTAGAGCCCTGTTACGTGTGAGTGAGCGTTGATAGGAAAGGTTATAAGATGAGAAGAACGTACGTAGCTATTGTCGTTGTCGTTGTCACGGTTGGACGAACCGTAGCTATTGTCGTTATCACGGTTGGAAGAACCATAGCTGTTGTCGTTGTCGTTGTCGCGGCGGCTGGAGCCCTGAGAGAGAGAGTTAGCTTCATGAGAGGGTAGATAGAACTGAGAGAACATACGTAGCTGTTGTCACCGTAGCTGTCAGACATGTTGATTATTGGGGGGTTTGGTTTGAGAGAGAAGAGATAGTTGGTGATGTAGATAGATAGATTGTGCAATAGTATGAATGGAAAATAGTCCGAACATGAGAGGGCAAGCTTCTGTTTAATACCCATGTGAGAGAAGCTGCCTCCCTCACTCCCCTCCAAGCTAACTTGGAGCTCCCCATCTTCGTCATGTGGATCAACAGGCTCCCCCTCCCCCTCCTCCCTCCTCCATCACAGGGAGGAATGACGTGCCGCTGTTCCATTGTGGCATAGACCTTGTCTTAGAAAGCTGAAGCGGCATAGACTAGTTAGCAGAATGTTTAGCTTCGGGACACCCCATGTACTTACTGTACGTACCCAGCAACCTGCGAGACTAGACTTGATAGATGGGTATTAGAATCTTGAGACGATGTGATCATGTCCCACAAGGAACGCGCGTTGACTGAGCTACATGCTGTAGCTGTCGTGCCATGAGGTACATGTACCCAGCCCAAAGCTAAGTTGAGCTTGGGAATTTGAAGCCGGTGATCAAATTCTTGGGATTCGTTGTAACCCGAATGTCCTTGGAATAAGCTCTCCGTGATAGACCCTGCCAAGAGATCGAACGTAGATACCTCTCGCGATACTTAGGTCCCTTGATGCCCCTTCCAACCCCTCTATCACTCTGTGCTATATTTACTTTTCGGTAAAAACCTGTTGTTCGTGCATTGCTTAGCCAGTGAGTGCGACATTCCCACGAATCAGCCTCTTCTGCAAGCAATTGGCACGATCAGCACGTCTCAGCTTGTCTTGTCTGGTGTCGTCATGTTTCCTGTCTGTGATGAGATTGCTCAGACAAGGTACGTATTGAAACCTCTCAGGCCATTGATCTGCCTGAAAAGCGCATTAGCCTTGATCTAACAGGGAAACGCTAGGCCAAACAAGCAATGAACGGACCCTACGCGGCCCAGCTTTGCAGGGTCCAAACCAGGTCCCAGAACCTGGACGAGCTGACCTGTAGGCTCCACGGGCTGTGGCTATGCCCGCTCTGGGCTGTATCGGTACCAAGCTATCGGCATCGAGAACCAAGTTGCGGTCTAACAAGAAGAGTCCAGATCTTCAGGGCCCGGATGATCGACTCAGATCAAAGCCGAGGAGCAACGGACATGAAATTTGGCCTGAAGCTTCGCCATGAAAGACAAGGTGAAGCAGAAGTGGACGCTTGACAGGAAGAATCGGCACCAGAGGATGAAATTGTCTGAGTGACATTCTCTCCCCTCATTTGCCAAGACGGGGTCTAAGTCAAGATCGCGCTCGGAATCGGGCCTAGCAACCTTGTCTTTGACTCTCCGCTCAAGTTCCAGAACAACTGCTCACTCTTGATAGTGAGAGAATAGGTGCTGTAGCAATAGCAACCCCGCTTCACCAGGACCCTTGCCTTGGCAATTGATTCTTCGATTGCTTATCGTAGCTTGCTTCCTTGATATTGATGAGTGCATTCCCAGATTTTCATATCTATTAAGATCGTATTATCTTATAAGAGCCGGGTATAACTTGCAATCGTTGTCCTCAAACAAGTTCACGAGTGTATGAGTTGGTGGCAGGCCAACACGCCTCCCTGTTCGGTATTCCTCAGACCACCACACCAACAAAGATATCCAAGCTAAGTCAAACTTCTGGGCATCCAGTTCGTGCCCTGTCCAATACTCTGTCTCCCCACGTGTGGTGATTGCCCGTTCTCAGTAAACTATCGTCGCCCGGCGTGTCCGGCTTCTTCAACGGAGACATACCAATTCCTAGTAGATCTCGATCTGCCTCGAGCACAAATCGCCTATTGAGGCTAGATACTCAAGCACAAATGACACAATTGCATCAAGACTCGCGCCAACAAGCCCAACACTAGTAACGCCCACATGCTTCCTGCGGGGTTTCCCACGATAGCCAGATGATCAGCCCAACAAACCGAAACCCCTTGAAATGTTTCACAACGTCATCATTCCAGGCCGTAACTAAAGTTACGAATAACTGCCGCTTGAGTTACTTTATTACATCCTTAATGTAACGTGCAACAAGCTTGTCTTTGACTTTGCGGCAAACATACACTTTCTGACCCGGCAAGGTCAAGAATTCATCCAGAACAATGCATGCACACAATGGCAACATTGTGTCGAGGGATGTCATATTTACAGATGGCTAGACCTGTCAGGCCCAGGAAGCGCGCCGCTCATCATGGCAGGTTCCGCGCTTGCACCGAGAATCAGTGTTCGACCTCCTCGAGTTCCCCACCAAGCTACCCCAATAGCTGCTCGTTCCACGTCTAGCTCTCCACTAACGAGAATCTGCAAGAACCGTTGCTTGACTGGTTCCCTTAGTGCGGGATCTTCAATTTCATTCATGGCTTGAGCAGCAATCGTAAACCATTCTTCCACCAGAGGAAGAGGGAGGTATGGAAGTGAATCAACTAGAGCTAAAGCAAGTGAACTCTGCTGAGAATGACGCTCCTCCTGAGTCTCTTCCATCACAGCTTGTGCGACGATATCTGCTGTTGGTGGCAGCAGACTCGTCGACGCCGTGGAAATTGAAGCTCGAAGCATCTCTAGAAGTGTCTCCGATAGCTGCGGCTCCAGCTCTGCGATGGGAAAGGGAGGTGATACAATCTGCATCACAGTCTTGAAGGCCACTCTGAATTGACGGGAGGAGATATGCTGCGGGAATGAGTTGAACAGCAGAGCGATATAGAAAGGTGTGAGTTCGATGGTGAGAGGGCTATGCTGAGGGCAAGATATGGTTGATAGAATGGCACTATGTGCGGATTCGAAGATCTCAACCATATTTTGTGTGGTAGGTCCTTCGTGTGAGATATATGCAATTGCTGGTTTGATTATAAGAGCATCGCATGCATCGGTTGGTAGAGTCAGTGGTAAGTGTTCAGAGATGTTAAGGTAGAATAGGTCCAAGGTTCTTTGTAGATATGTCGTTGATGTTGATGCATCTTCGGATGGTCGGAATTCCTGGAGGAAACTGTGGCAAGCAGGGGCACTCCGGGAGATCGAGTCGATCGAAGTGAGGTATGTGAAGTTGTACACTTGGAACGCGTTGTTGCCGTTCCTTGACGAGATGAAGAAAATGTTGCGTAATATGCGAAGAGACTTTGATGCGATGACAGGAGCAGCCATATCGTTGAGCATGCGCGGGTCGAGGAGACTTCGCGAGACAATCGCCTGCAGAATAGCAACCGTCCCAAACATGAGCTTCCTCAGCAGGTTCCATAGAACTGGCCAGGTGCTTGTAATGGTCTCCTGAGTGAGCACATTACCCTCGAGCGCTGGATCTATGTCGCTCAAACGATTCAACCGCCACATATCCAACACCTGGCTGCTAAAGGCAAGAAGAGCATCTTGCGCGGCAATCACAGCCTGTGTGTCTGTGGCCTGTTGAACAGCATACCCAGCAAGCTTCGCCAACGGCCCCATGTTGGCTAGAGTAGGTCGCCTATCCAGCTCTTGGATGAATCGAAACGAGGGCGTATTTGGCGACCATGCGAGGAGGTGGTTTGGTGATTCGACAACCTCGGAGCTCACTGTTGCCAAGAACTGGCCGTGCCCAAGGCCCTCCTCAGCTGTCACCGTCCATACAATAAGAGGCAACAGCGCATTGCAGTTGATGAGGCTTCGATGGAAGTCAGACAGTAGCGGAAAAGCAAAGTTAAGTGCCATGACAACTGATGCGCCTGCAACCGGACCATCTTCGTCGCGACTCTCAAGTGCCAGATTTGCCGCCATCACTACCGCCTCTTCAAGAGTATTCCTCATGCCACGCGACAATGATTGCCGATTGCTGGACTCCATTCCCATAAGAACACCGGTCAGAACTAAAAGATGCTGCCATCGCCTCGATCGATCGTCCGCTCCTTTGACAACGGCGCGCGTCCATTCTTCGCAGCTCAGTCCACCACCCTCATGGGGTTCTTTCCGGTCGCGATTAGCGACTTCATAGTTATGGATGCGCGCGGCCGCGGTATTGTAAATGCTGATAACTCGAACCGAAGTGCGAATGCCGCCTGGATGGAACCATATCGCAGGGGCCGTTAACAATTGTGACGTGAGAAGGCCGAGATTCAGAGGATTTGTGAGCTCGGTGAGGAGATGTGTTGTTGACCCGATGATCTGCTCGGTCTTTGCAGCATCGTGGACGTCTGGGTAATGCTGCAGAACTGTTCTGAGGAGTCTATCGGAAGACATATCGACGCATTCAGATTGTATAGTGAATGAGAGGGAGTTGTCGATGGAGAGTTGATGATGGATCTAGGTTGACAATTCCGAGGTCGCGGTTGCGGTTACGCATGCCGACTTCACGGGCTTTTGCCGAGGCCTGGGGATGACGTTCCGGGGGCACTTTCAGCTCCATCAGAACCTTAGTAGCTTGCACCCCTGTCCCCTGTCACTGCTAAGTCCAACACCCCATAATCATAATCATATTCAATCCTATTCCCAACGACACCGCAAGAATCGGCCAAGTTGAGAGCTGTCGCAGCCTCCATGATGGCAGGGTATGTTCAGCTTGAGTTCCATCCTTATTGCAAGCAAAGCGCTAATCAATACAAACGATAGATGGCCCTGCCAAATACTCCCCCAGCAGACTATCAGACGCCGCGCTTCCCGTCCCTGAACGTCCAGACTCTATATGACACCACCGCAGACAAACAATATACCCTCTACTATGTCTTAGATGTTTGGCGATTTACTTTACTATGGACTCTCATTATATATGCATGCTTCCACATGGGGGCAGTTCTGATTGCCATGTTTACCCATGGTTGGAAGAAGTCGTCTTGGAGATATCTATGGGCAGTACCTGTCATCTATCTCGTTATTGCTGGGCTTGAGGCTGTCATGGCCGGGAGTATTGTTGGCTTAGTGTAAGTTGTGTTGGTCTTGCAAACTACTTTGACTAAAATATTATTAGGTTGGGAGCTGTTTACTCTGCTGGATACTACGAGATGAACACCTGGATTCCTTGTACCTGGGGGTTCATCAACGTATTGGTACTCATCATTTCCTCTTTCTCAATCCAAGGTGGACTCTGAGGAGGGACTAGCATTCACATATTATTCTATCTTTGGCTGGAGACCAGCTTCGATCTGTCGCAAACCGATACCTTACGACGTCACGAAAGTGGCCATTTTGCCCTTGATTCTCTGCACAAAAAGGACTACGTATTAACTTTAGGGCATATAATGAGGCCACCGATTTCATACTACGTGTTTTCTGAAGGCCAGCCCAAAGTAAGCTGTGTTGACTTCAAATTGCGCTCTGGCGAGTGTGCATTTTGAGCATTGGAACTATGACCATATATCATGTACGGGAGCATTAACCAGTGGAAATCTTCGGAAGAAAGTACAGCTAAGGGCATCGTTGCATACCTTTGTTTACAATATACCCATTGTTGTTTATAGAAGCAATTCAATACTAACACTAGTATATGTCCAAGCATGAGCTTTTGAAACTTCAGGACTTACTAGGTACTACCAACATAGCTTGTCTGTGCATGAAAAGGCGTCTTCCTTCCTGCATCCATGTGATCTCCTTTGTGATAACAGCTTCAGCGGTCACATCGTCTCAAGCAAGCTGACATCTACAAAGTACCCCTCATTCAAAGCTACCTTAAATTCCGAGTTCGATTCTCCCAACCTCGAAAATCAGCGCCGACGAGAAGATAAAAACAACCACCAAATCATAAAACGACTTAGAAAATCATCTTTAAGGACTATTAGTGTTATCTAGAACTGGCCCAGTACCTGATTCAGATCCCTTGAGGTCATCTGTGGCGTTTTTATAACATTGACAATGTTTTTGATCATGGGCCAGATAGAAGCTTCATGTACCTACAGCTCATCGGTACCTTGACTTCCTGGCCACCCTGGAGCCAACGCTCAGGTGGACCATAGGTCCACTAAGCTCAGATCTTCCAAACTCATGAGCTAAGGCCAACAATCTTGATATTGTTCTCTGCCTCACAATCCAAGACTGCAGACGCCATTCGTGGACGAGGGCCAACACGCCTTCTGATTAATAACTTTTCATTTATTTATTCCAGTGCCAAAGACCGCCTTTCGAGTCTTTCTCTTCTGTTCACGACTCTTCTCAGAATTTGTACGTTCATCTCATCGTCTAATCTTTCATCAAGCTTCACATCAACCCCTGAAGACCTCATGAGATCGTGTAGACTATTTTCTGACATTTCATCAAAGAAAACCATGTCTGAAACCACGCAAAACGCGGGTGCTGGACCTGTCAACTTTAGCCCTTCAGCTGCTCATCATCAAGCATCGCCTACTCATCATGACTCCTTCTCCGGCAACTCTCGCTCTCTGGACGAACTCATGATCCTGAAGCCCTACTTTGCCGGCCAGCCCAAGTCACTCTCCGGTATCGCTCTTCGAGCTTTCTGCCTCGGTATTACCTTGGCTTGTAGTGCTATCTCTATGGGAGCCATTCTGTTCTTGACTTCTAGCCCTGTTTGGCGTGTTCCATTCTTCCTGTTTGCACTCTCAGCTTTTCACTTTCTCGAGTTTTGGACTACAGCTGAGAAGAACACACTTGTGGCCAGCATTGGAAGTTTTCTCCTGACCGCAAACTGGCCAGGATATGCCATCGCCCATTCAGCTGCGTTCGTCGAATGTGCCATCGTTAACCTTTTCTTCCCTCATCGACACTGGGCACCCTATGGCACCGGTCCTATCCTTCTGATCCTCGGCCTTGTCATGGTCACCGTCGGACAGTTCGTCCGCTCAGTGGCCATGTTGCAAGCTGGAGCCAGTTTCAACCATCATGTCCAGACCAGGAAGAAGGATTCCCATGAGTTGGTGACTTCAGGCATCTACTCAATCTTCCGCCACCCAAGTTACTTTGGATTCTTTTACTGGGGACTGGGAACACAGCTCGTAATGGGGAACGTTCTGTGCTTCTTTGCCTATGCGGCTGTTCTCTGGATGTTTTTCAGCAAGCGAATTAAACACGAGGAGGCCAAGTTGATTGAGTTCTTCCAAGATGATTATGTCCAATATCGGAAGAGAGTGGGAACAAAGATTCCTTTCATCGCTTAGAAGATGTGAGAGAAGAGGGGGCGATCTAGCCATAGGCGCATGTAAATACAGCTAAGACTAGAAATGCTTTTCAGATTACTTGCAATAGGACCAAGTTCGAGGCTACTGTCATAAGACCTCCTAGGCCATACTTATGCCTACATTTCGTCAACCTGAATTTTAGAAAACAGAACTTAATGACTGAGGTGAATGAATGCCCGCGCACTTGGTCCTCTCAATGCATCCCTAATGCCAGTCTTCAAGACGGTAAAATCTAATATATACGAATATAGGCAAACGAGTTCTTAATAATAATTTATCAAATATGTATCGTACCAATACGGTAAATATGGTAGCTGGGCAATACCAAACAGTATCCAGAAACTTTGTCCGTAGCCAAGGCACTCTAACTCGATACTGTCGTCATCTGTTTGCTGACACTTCCATACTTTGCTTGCCAAGCGTAGAAGTACATCAGTGCTGCAAAGGGTTGTCCAAATATGGTGAATGATACCCAAAAAATAGTGTTACCAACTATTTTGCCAGTGTGCCCAAGCTTCATGTTTTCAAGAGGCTTGGTCAATGCAATAAGTGGCAGTTGAAGGAACATGCCCAGGAAAGCAACGCCTGCGACTGTCAGTTGTGTAACTATGATTCAGGATATGTAAACTTACCAATGATGTTATGCGTAGGGACGCCGACAAGGATCTCGTGAAGAATAGCCGATACTAGGAAGACTACAAAGCTGGCAGCTTGCGGACTCCAACCACGCCCGATCATAGGCATGTACAGATGACGCTTGAAATACGTGTAAACAGGCTTGTTCCACGTACGCCAGTAAGCTCCTAAGCTCTCGCTGTTCCACCAATCGTCATAGAATGACCTGTCGCCAAACCTCAAAACTTCGGCTAGGGCGTTGAGGAACGACTGGAAGAGTGCGAAGAAACCGGCAAGCCAGATGACTAGTGAAATGGTCGAAAGTTTAAGTAACCGTTCCAGAATAGACATGAGGTCAAGGGAGGCAATCTTGTCGAGCGAGTTTCGAAGGACAGGTGCAGCATACTGAGCACTCGCAACCCACATGAACACACTGAGGCCGAAAATTTCTCCAACTCGCTTGGCCACAAAGACCCATCTGATTTTATCTGTGCGAGGATACACGGGCTGGTATACGAGTGTGGGCGCCCACCAGAAGTAGACCAGGTTGCTGAAGGTGATATTCTGGGGATATGGGCATTGCGTGTACAGCTCAGGTACCAGTTCGCGCTCTCCCTCCACGGGATGCAGGTAGGCATGTCTCAAGTCTCGGTTGGTGAAAGCATATGATGCAGTCTTGAGCCAAACAGCAATGGCATGCATCTCAGTCAAGGTGCCAATGAGAGGATGATGAATCTTGAAGTACACGACCCAGGTGGTGAGAACAAGAGCAAGTGTGATGTTGAAAAGGTGAGCCCATGCGACAACAACCCAGGTCTTATGAAACCGCTTGCGCTCCTGCTCTGAGGGACCACCCGAAGGTGAATCATTGACACGCTTGAGAGACCCTCGAGCCTGCTGAGCAGCAGCCAGCTCAATCAAGTAGGCGGCGAGGAGATGGCATGGGATGAGGAAGTAAAGGAGTAGACCCAAGTAAATATCTTGACGGCTGTAATCATGACACCTCACGCAGATCAATACTCCATACTATAGACTGTATTAGCTGGTTGTCGAAGGCATAATTGATGGACGGGAGACAAAGCATACCTTTTGGATGTTCTCAATCATCAATCGCAAGTTTCCAACAACTGCCAAGCATTAACAACCCAACAGGTAACATCATGATGAGGGGCATTGAAGCTTCCATACCAAGCACAATGACCATGAGGTTACGGAACCCAATAAAGCTGGGAGCAGCATCGGAATCGTGACTCAGACATGAAGGCCTCGTCTGTTTGTGAACCGCAGCGACGTGCCTGTACTTCTGACCAGGCTTCTTTGGGGTTTTCGTCGTGGCAGTTCCGTTACCGTTTCCGTTGGTGCGATTGTTGGGTTTGTTCTGTGTGACGTCGTGGCCGCTGCGCCGGGAGACAGAGGCCGAACCATTCGAGGTTTCTATGCTCGTCGCTGTAGCCGAATTCATCTTGTAAGAGCCTTGCCTAGACGGCAGACTACTCGCGCAAAAGGTAGAAGCTCAAGAAATTAGGTGAGAAGAAAATAAAAGAAAGAATTGAGCAGAGTTGCCGACGGAGATACGACGACCTTGTTAACGTCAGGTTGTTTGGGTGGCGGCGATTGTTACAAGGATGATAAGATACCGAGGGCGCCACTGTCGCAGTGAATGAACCACCTACAGCTTCGAGATAAAGCACGTTAAAGAGTTTATCAACCCACAGGAATGCAGGAGATAAAGGGCCGGAGAAAAAAAGGAGGTGAAAGGGACATTCAAATTAAAGACAAACAATCAATTGAGTTTCCTTCGCAACGGACTCTCTCCTCACTTTCCAGTTATCCCATCTCGCCAAATACATTACCTATAAGTTAGTACTATTATGCAGAGCAACCACTTTGGCGCCTCTTCTGGCGGGGCTGTTTGAGCTTTTTCGCTCTGGTCATTTTTAGCAGCAGCTCAGGGACTTTTACAGTGAGGCTAAAGACAATCATCAACGCTAAAGGGGGGGCCCGGGAGCATAACACCCCTGGCTTCCGCTGCATTCTGAGCGTTTTAATGGATCGACGAACCCCCCCGAGCCACTGGCTTGTGGCGCTGCAGGGGGGAAGGTATGCGGCAACAGATCGCAGGCCCTGGAAGGCTTGCAACTTTGCGACTGATATGGATCAATGTGAAAGCATGTGAAAGTGTGGTTGTATTGCATGCTGTTGGTGAGATGCAACAGTCATAACATGAGCGAACTAACGCAGTAAGCTCGGATAGAGCCCGTGGGTGACGAATCTGCGCCCCAACAATTCGGTATGCGAAAGGATAATTCACGCATGTGCATGTCTTTAGCAGAGGCACTTTATCTCATCAGATCTAACCGTTGAGAGTCTCAAAGTTTTGGAGAGTGAGAGGTCATGTGACTTGGAGTTTTTGGAGAAAGGCCTGACTCCAAAACTGAGGCTGGCCGGTTAATCATCGCTTGAATTGACGCTTCGTAGCTTTGAACTTGAACTGAAGCTCACGCGCCTCAAGTAACAGCATTGTCTTTGTTCATCCTCTATCAAATCAAATCACCGCCCCCGACGTCTTAGTACAAGTAATCAATTTTCACCATCACCATATAGAAACTCCGTCTGACCACCTACTCAGAGATTATCCGACAGCGACTTGATAGCTGCATTGGTTGTTCGTTTCCATCTTGAAGGACCCACTCCCTTCGACGCGCTTCTCAAGGCTATTGTGCATGCTTGATACTCCAAAGAAAATCCGTCACGATGGCCTATGAGCCTCGTGGTGATCATGGTGGTGGCCAGGGCCAAGATGGGGCATTTGTCAAGGTCCGAGGCAGGCGTAAGTTTACCCATCATACTCAGTGACATGCTCCTGTTGTGTTTGTATTGCCAAGCTGCTCAGTGGCAGAAAAATATGAGAGTTGTGGGAGAGATGCTACTCCATCAAATGCCTCTGTTCCATGTACGCTCAAGGGACGATTGTTGTTTAGACGAGCAATCGAGATGTTTGATTTCGGCCAACCTCATGCTTAAAAGCAGGGGTTCGTTCTGGGGCTATGAGAGAGGCATTCGAATACACATACATCATAACCTGAAGACTTAAATCACAACTGATTGCAAACTGACGCTTCAACTCCAGGACCTGTGACTGACTATGGTGCCACTATAACACACTGGCAACATGATCGTGCCCCTAGCTACAAGGGAGGATATACTGGCGAAGCTGAGCGACCTAGTGTTAGCTATATCGTTGATGTGAGTAGCGTTCTATATGAGCAACTGCTCCCTGACTGACACCAAAATAGATGCTTCCCCCTGCAGCCCGTGTCACAAAAGCTGCCGACAGTATCCCTATTAAGCACCTTCACTCCTCTCTCAACAAAATTAAGCACCCCATCAATGTAGTGCGGTGGACACCAGAAGGTCGAAGGTTGTTAACAGCGTCGACCAGTGGCGAGTTCACACTATGGAACGGAACAGGCTTCAATTTCGAAACCATCATGCAGGCCCACGATTCTGCTATTCGCGCTCTAGAGTACTCACATAGCGACGATTGGCTTATCTCGGCGGATCATGATGGAGTTATCAAGTACTGGCAACCAAACTTCAACAATGTCCAGAGCATCAACGCCCACACTGACCCTATTCGAGACCTTGCTTTCAGCCCAAGTGATTCCAAGTTCGTCACCGCAAGCGATGATTCGACCCTCAAGATCTTTGACTTTGCTCTGGGACAAATGGAATCTAAGCTTGAAGGTCACGGATGGGATGCAAAAAGTGTGGATTGGCATCCTACCAAGGGACTACTCGTATCTGGTTCCAAGGACCATCTTGTCAAGCTTTGGGATCCTCGTACTAGCCGTTGTTTAACGACTCTACACGGCCACAAGAGCACTATTACAAAAGTACTGTTTGAAAAGGTCCGTGGTGCTTGTCTAGCGACATCTGCAAGAGACCAGACCGCTCGTGTTTTCGATCTTCGCATGATGCGTGATATTTGTCTTCTCAAAGGCCACGAGAAGGATATTTCCACTCTCACATGGCATCCTATCCATCCTAACCTTCTCAGCACTGGTGGTATGGACGGCTCGCTATTCCACTATCTACTCGATTCACCAAACCCGCCTCCTGGCCAGTCCTTCACCGTTGCACCTTACGACAGCCCTGACCCGTCATCAGTAGCCGCCCAGTCAGTGTGGCCAACGCACAAGGTGCCCTTTGCTCATGATTATGCTATTTGGTCCCTCGACTGGCATCCTCTCGGACACATCCTGGCATCAGGATCCAATGACCGTATCACGCGTTTCTGGAGCCGTGCTAGACCTGGCGACACAGATGTTTTCCAGGATCGCTACCATATCGGTGAAGCCGCGGCCGAGGCCCAAGGAACCTGGGACCGCCGTGGTAATCGTCGGCAGCGCCAGGAGGAGGAACAACAAGAGATGGAAGACGAGATGGACGCTCTTGTGGACCAAGACGCACCGAAAGCTGCTGTCCCTGGACTGCCTGGTATTCCTGGGTTGCCTCTTGGTGGAGGCCTACCCGGCCTTGGCTCAAGTATTCCACCTCCTCCCATTCCTGGTGTCGGTGCTGGCTCAGGTGCCCCTCCACCTCCCCTACCATTCCCCTTACCTGGACTCAATGGCGGTCCACCGCCGCCTCCCTTACCTGGACTGGATCCCAATAATCCTCCAGATCCAGCTCAACTCCTCGAGCTTATGAAGAAGGCCGGCGTGCCTCTGCCGCCACCTGGAGCCCTACCTCCAGGAGCCTTACCCCCTGGACTCATCCCTCCACCGGGCAGCATGCCTCCTCCGCCCGGAAGCTTTGCCATGCCGGTCCCACCACCTCCTATGCCTGGATTTGATGCCGACAAGGCAGATGCCCGACGGAGAGCCCCTCTACCTAGTCAAGAGGAGAGCTTGCGCCACGAACAGCGACAAGGAAAATACACGAGAGCGAGATAGAGGAAACCCAGAAAAGAAGCGTCGATGATTCGATACCCTCTGGCGCCGGTGGCCTACGTCATGCTGACTGTTTGCACCTAAAGCAAACATACATTGAATCCTTACGGAATATGGCACAGGTTTCAAAAACTGTAATGTATATATCAATAGAAAACTTTTGTATACCCATCATTCATTTGAGTCCGTAGGCAAGATGCACATGCTATCGGTGGTGCATATAATTCTAAATGCTAAAACATGTAACATAATTCTGACGCTCTCATATGCAGTCGTATATGTTATAAATCCGCTTAGAGCGGACAATACAGCGCCTCATGCCCGTTCATTCCTGTATGCAGAGGCCGATATTCCCTTTCCCACTGTACAAATGCTTGGTAGCCATCTATTTCTTAGGGAACGCCTTTTGCTTATCCGCGAAGTCTCGAATCACAAGGGCACAGGTGTGGTCAGAACACAGGCGTCGTCTTCGCTGAGGAGGTAGCTTAGTAGCAAATTCGAGACCGCTAGCACGCTCAACAGCCTCGAGGGGAACCTCGAAATCGGTGATAGGCTTAGAGTTAGAGATGGGGGCGTTAGGGAGGACGAAAGCGCCCAGCGCGACGTTTCCACCAACGCGACCATCCTCAGCAAAGATCACCTTGTAGAAGTGTGTGGGCACAGCAACTGAAGGAGGAGTGCCGATCATCTCGTACTTGACGTACCACTTGCCATCGGCCTCCTTCTTGGGAAGATAGAGAGGGCCCGTGACGATGCGAACTGAGGGGTACTTGACTGTCAAACGACGGCAGAAGTCCTCAAAGTGAGCCCAGTAGTCACGGTTGAAGCCGTCACCGACCTGAGGGCACATGTTTGTCAGGTAGAATGTGTCGTCCATAGCCTTCTGAGACCATTTACAGTCGGCAGCAGGGACCTGATGACCACGATCATAACCACTGCGGTAGTAGTCCTTCAACAGAGCCCGGAATTTTTGTGGCACAGAGTCATCCTCAAGAAAGCTGCTGTGCTTTCGATCACCATCGCGAATGGCAAGGGAAGCAGGAGTAATATGTTCGACGACCCAGTGAGGGTTTCGTGTACGACGATCGTAGGAAGAGACAAGGCCAGAGCGATTGGCGACATCGGCGATAGGGCCTGGAAAGCCGTAGTCGAAGAGACCCCCCGGGTTGACGATTGCGCTTGGGTCGATTGGCAAACCGGAGGGCGCAGTGGCTGGAGGTCCGAAGACTTGGGCGGGAGGAACAGCAGGAGAGGCGGTGGGAGCAGGAAGAGCGGCGAAGGAGTTTGAGGTTGTCGGAGGAGGCGTAGCTAGAGTATTGGTCTCCTCGACACGCTTGCCCCCTCGAATGGAGTAAATTGCGGCAGTGATAGCAGCACCACCTCCTGCGCCTAGGCAGGCCATAGTAGCGAGAGTAGTCTTGGACATGATTACTATCCGTTAAGAACAGACGAGACTACGCAAAAAGACAGTAGAATAAAGTTTGATCTTAATGAGCGGACGGACAATAGTATGTGGTAAATCAATGCCTGGGAGTCAGATCACGCGCGATCTTTGCCCAATGGTGTTGAGTTGTGGTGCCTCGTGATATTGAGATCGATCACAGGGTTTGAGATAGCTTTCGAGCCGACCCGTAGAAATTTTGGGAGCTGAGCTCGGAACGGAACGTGGGGGGGGGCCGTTGTTTTGCCGTTATCGGTGGATTTTAGGGGTCTCGGGGCCTGTGGTTTGACGTCACTGGGCGGTAGTTTGAAGTTTGAAGGTAACAGTCAAATATGGAATATCGTTAGATCCCGCTATTTAAACGCAGGGAAATACTGTACACAAGCGCGACAGATACTGAGCGTCAACTTGCTTTACAGATAGCATGGATTCGAGGCAAGGCAGGGTATGAATCATGTAGGTATTGTTCTAGACACTGTATGATTCAGATGGATTCATCAAGGTGCGTGGCTTGTGAGACTTGAAAATGTAAGTTGTCGTGTATGACAAGCCACGAGTTCATCGAGAGCCAGACACGAAGAATTGTGATTCTCGAGGGTCTTTCAACCTCGAGACGTATTTCGGGGTTGAGGCTCAATGGAAGATCACATTATGTAGGTGCTTGCTAGCGTAGACTGTAGCGAATATCATGGGTAGCATTACCTGTGATGTGGGGGATGACAAAGACGAGAAATTGATTCGCGCGCAAATCGCATCTTGAAACTTAGCTCAGACAAGGTATGAGGCGTCATGATGAGAGGAGTTATAGCTTTTATATGTTTGACTTGCATAGCCGCAGGAAGACTTCTATAAAACCAGGCTTGATGTTAAGGAACCAATCACTCTACTGTAAAATACCTATGTGAATAGTTACCGAGCAGTTACTCACGTCACATATGTAGAATACAACCCCCACGATACTAGGGCAGTTATGGGGATCGCTATAATTAATAACGCATTATTAACTGATGTCTCACTGTTTTACTACTCGCTACAGCTACTACAATCAAAAGAGGCATGGCAATTCGTAAGCCAGGCGGTCAACGAGACGCCGTGATCCAATGATGCGCAGATGCTGAGACGTGAGAACCTTGAGGGACAGTTTTGATGGAGACGCACGGCCTCATGATGGTGTAAGTTGCCCCCCAACTCGACCCTCTGAAAGGGTTCTAAGGGACTAATTATTTATAGCGTTGCAGTTACTCTTCTCCCAGTTGAAGCACGGGGTTGAAATAGGAACTCTCTTAAAGGAACAATTCCTCATGTTAGGGCCTAGACGTGGTTTCCTTGTTCTATCATGATCCATTGTGGTCAGAGCTAGGCTAAGGTAATGCGCATTAACAAAGCCCCATCCTTTTTGTCATTGACGCCTCTGCAAGGCCCTTGAAACTCACATTCAGCCTCAGACTTATTTTTCTTCTCTCTGCTGCATGCAAAGCATTTTTATCGCCCCCTTTGTGCTCTTCTTTGTCATTGAAGACTCTTGTTGTCATTGATTAGATACTTGAGTCGAGCCCAGACTAACAAGGTCCCCGCCCACTGCGCTAAACAAAACCGCATCGATATTCCCCTGCTCGTTCGCTACGTCAGACCTAGAACCAAAAAGATCTACAGCTTCTTTGCTCTTGCCTCTTTGCGCCCATCACACAACCTCGACGTCAAGTCTCGATCTCTCTCGAAACTCACACTCAGCTTTGTCACCTGAGCTCGTTTCTAGGCGCAACATCAGTTCATACACAGACGATACACTTAAGCAGTATGGCCACATCCGTGGGCCAGAGCAGTCTCGACAATGATACTCGCGGCTGGATCATGTGTGTTGTCAGCGGCATTGGTGAGTTGGTCCTCATTTCCAAGACTCCAATGCGCTTCCTGGTACAGTTCTAACAACCATTCCCAGCTTGCGTTGTCGGCGCCTCCATAGTATGCGTTGACGTTATCGTTCGATTATTTCCTGGCAAGAGAAACTTTCACATCCAGGACAGCAATGTCTTCTTAGCTTGCTCCCTCAGCTTGAGTTTTGGTGTCATGGTAAGGTCCTTCTGACAGCGTCTATCTCTTCTGCTAACAAAGAACAGCTATTCTCTGCATTGTATAGTATGCTACCGGAGTCCAAAGAATATTTCCAGCAGGCCAAATGGTCTACTCAAGCTGCTGGCCTGGTTATGATGTCCTGTTTTGCTGGTGGTTTCATCGGTATCCAGGGAGTTTCGCGATTGCTTCACCAGTTCATGCCTACCCACGTCGTCGAATGCGATCATACACACGATGAAAATGCAACCAAAGATATCTCATGTCACCACGAGAGGAGGCAGTCTCGCGCCCGTCGTCGCCAATCTTCCCATCCGCCGCCTGAACAAGCCCCTGTTAATAAGTCGCTTTCCAAGTTAGCCAACGGTAACGGACAAAATGCTGCGACCGAGTCCACACCTCTGCTAGAATCCACTTTGGATAGCCCTACACAGACTCTCAAGAGACAGGCGTCTGCTCGCGATGGAATGCGACGCCCTGCTAGTCCAACACGAAGCCGCACCACCACAGGACTTACGGATGGCTTCCCTGAGAGGAGGAAGTCCATGCGAGAAGTTCACAAGCGAGTCATGTCCTTTGTACAAGATACAAAGTGCAATTGCGACGAATCGAACTCCTGCTACGGATTCACAGACCCTTGTGGCCAAGAGTGCTTCAAGCATCTAAGTAGCCGAACCAGTCTACCGAGCAGACCTGGAAGACAAACCCAGATTCTGCGCACTACCACTGGATCGTTCCTGAACCGCGCGCCTGAACATTCTCATGCTCACCATGATCATGAGCATGAGCATGAGAATGGATGCGAAGACTCTGTTGAGCCCTTTGCGAGACCAACATATCGAACCAGCAGAGCCAAGTCACGAGAACCATTGGATCCGATAGTCCCGGAGGAACTCTCTGAACACGATAGCTCGTGCTCGTCTGCAGGAGATGACGAAGATGTCGAAGCTCAACATCATCATCACGTTCCAACAAATGCATTCTTATCCATTGGTCTCCAGACCTCCATTGCCATCGCCCTGCACAAGTTTCCTGAAGGGTTCATCACCTACGCTACCAACCACGTAAACCCATCTCTAGGTTTCAACGTTTTCATGGCGCTATTTGTCCATAACATCACTGAAGGCTTTGCCATGTGTCTGCCGCTATACATGGCTCTGGGTTCTCGCTGGCGCGCCATGGCGTGGTCGGCCTTCCTCGGTGGTCTCTCTCAACCCATTGGTGCGGGCATTGCTGCACTATGGTTCAAGCTCACCGATAAGACCAATATGCAACCCAATGCAGTTGCTTACGGATGTCTCTTCGCTGTCACTTCCGGCATCATGGTTAGTGTCGCATTGCAGTTGTTTGTGGAGAGTCTGAGCCTCAACCATAGCCGTAACCTCTGCATCTTCTTTGGCTTCCTTGGCATGGCTTTACTGGGATTCAGTAACGCCTTGGTGGGCTCTCACTAGATGTTCCGTCTCATATGAGATATATAAATGCTTAGCCAGTATCTTTTCATACTGGACGTGCTGACGCTTTGACATTCGTTCCTGTCATTCCTTGGCTCCTTTTCTTGCGCGGTGTTGGTCTGGGGTGCAATTGGGTTTCATTGGGATGGGCATAAAATCATTCTGGGTTTCAGCATTCGGTAGACTGATAGAAAGGAAATAATTTCACTTTACGCAAGGACTGGGTAAACTCGGTCAGACAACTTTATTTCTTTCATCATAGCCATTCCTATTGCTTTTGTGACATTGCATTTCATTCTTCATACATCGTGACGGTGTCATAGTAGCCAGCCGCTCATATGTTGACCACCGTCAAGCCTTGCGGCCGGGTATCTATATTTTAATTTTTCACCTCTTAAAAAAACCAGAACATTTCAACTCCACAAATCCTTTCTTTGCCTCAGAGAGTACCAAGAGCGGGGTCAATAAGAGGGTCCTGTACTGCTGGATCTCTTGCCAGCAGAAGTATATTAGTCTCATCCTCCGGCCAGTCATCTCGCGGATGGCCATAGTCCATTGCAGCGGCAAAGATGTCATCCTCCGGCATAATGCCAGGCCAATTTGTCGTATTGGGGAAACTTTCATCGAAGAAGAACTGTGCAGGATCAAGCTGGTCTCCAGCTAGGATAAGAGATGGGTCAGTAGCCAGTGGGTGATACAGCCCAACATGTGCATCCCGATCGTGGTAGCGAATGAAGGCTTCATGGCAGTGGGGACAAGAGATCGTTCTCTCTGCCTGGTTTGCAGCACCGGAGAGCTCATCGATAAGATTGATTTCTTGAGATGGCTCGGGCTTCGAGAGCTTAGGGCGTTCGTGGCCGAGGTGCTTATATCGGATATGATCTTCTAGTCGACTCTTGGTACTGAACTTATCACCACAGCCTTGGTCGTTTGTCCAGCCCTGTAGGCCAGAACTATTGAGGTCAACTTGGCCGCAAACGAAGCGAAATCCCTCATGCGCCGTGCGAATATGAGCGTTGAGATTGGACTTCTTAGTGAACTTCTTGGTGCATTCGTCGTATGGGCAGGCGATGTTCTTTCGATCTTCGACGGACTGGCCGGAATGGTGCATTTCGACGTGTTTCTCCAGCTCCCATCGTGAGGCAGATTTGAATTCGCAGAAAATGCAGTTTTGATGTTCTTGGCGGATATGTGCCTGAAGCAGCACTTCAGCAGTGAATCCGACCCGCTGGTCTGTGCCATCTGGCATCCTCTTCAAACCGCATTCACCGCACCAGAACTTTGCCTCACCATGATCCTTATCACGGTGTCGCTTCAAGGCTGCCTTGGACTCAAAAGCATGACGGCACCCTTGCTCTGGGCATTGGAGTGCAGGCAGGCCCTGGTGATCTTTTCGAACATGCTTGCTCAATGTCTCCTTCTTTCTGAAACTCTGCCCACAGTCTTGGCAACGGAATCTCTCTTCGCCTTCGTGAACGGCCTGGTGTCGTTTAAGTCGAGTACCCGTCACAAAGCTCTTGCCGCAGCCTTCCTTTTGACAGACATGTTTTCGCTCAAGAGTATGGACAGCCTTGATATGCTGCTTCAAGTGCTTGTCCTCTATATAATCCTTTTCGCAACCATCATAAGGACACTTGAATGGTCGGGAATTGGTGTGGGAATTGAGGTGATCTCGTAATCTGGCAGGCCGATTGAAGGTCTTTGGGCAGCCGGGCCATGTGCAAGCAAGAGTTTTGAGATCCGAAGGAAATTTAGCCCGGGGAGTCGTAGCAGCAGTATTCACTGTTTGTGGTGAATCAGGATCCTGGGTGGAATATGGAGTATGAGCACTAGTTAAGTCGTCCTCTGCATCATCAATATCTGAGTTTGCAATATCAGCAGATGCATCTTCAGAGCTCAGGAGGGATAAAAAGCCGTACATAAGTCATCTGGGCCTCCACGATAAAGTCTCTTGGCCGGAGGGACATCAATAGCTGCTTCTGCAGCTTCTCGTTTACTCATAATGCTGTCATGCCGAGAACCCTTCAGTTTGTAAATGTCGAAGCAAGCTTGGAAGTGGCAGAATTGATTTCAATTTAAGGCGGTGACTATATTTTTGTGTGGGGATTGCAGGGATGAGAGTCAGGAGGGATCCACCTGAAAGCTTCTTCGCGCCGAATATTCTTTGTCTGGAGGTGCGGAAGGCGCGCCGGGAAAACATCGGCCTAACCAGGTTTTACTTTTGTTCTTCTCTAGAACTTTTTTACGAGGTTGGCCTGGGCCATTCTAAACCATCCATTGCGAAAGCAACTCTGGACTAAGAACATCCTCACATTCATTCTTCATCAAGTTCATATCAAACGACATTGACCATGTCTGATTTCGGCGATGACGATGTTGGCGGCGCTGGCGGGTAAGTTGCTTCGCGATCTTTGCAGACGCACGCGAATCTAACTCGTAGGCAGCGACGAGCCCATGTACGAGGAGGAGGAGATCACCGAGTACTACGACCCCGAGGTTCTGGAGGAGGATGATGGTGACCAACAACAAAACGGACAAGACCAGGATAATGTAGTAGTCTCGGGAGATCCTTCTGCCGCTGCCAACGCGCTGAAGGGCGGCGACAAGCTACTCAAAGACAAGAAGATTCCCGAGAACGAGCGAACTACCACACCCTACATGACGAAGTACGAGAGGGCTCGCATCCTCGGTACACGCGCTCTGCAGATCAGGTCCGCATCACCTTGCTGAACAGCAGCAACTTCAGGAAACTAACTCGATGCAGCATGAATGCGCCTGTGCTAGTTGATCTCGAGGGCGAGACCGATCCCCTTCAAATTGCGATCAAGGAGATGCGGGAAAAGAAGATCCCCTTGATCGTGCGGCGATACATGCCCGATGGCTAGTAAGTGATGCTTGTTGAGGCAGCTCGAAGATGCCCTACTTACGTGTGTGGTACAGCTACGAGGATTGGACCTGCGAGGAACTGCTGCAGTAAGCGACCAAAGGACTAGCACGTCGCGAAACAACCGATTGCCCCCGAGGCGTATATACCCATGCGACCCTTCTTAGATACAATCGAGCTGGAACGTTGTGTGCTCCTTTCTGGCTTGACATGTTGTATAGTGTATCAGGAGGTTAATTAATCATGTATAAGCGCGGCGTTTGAGATTGAGATTGATTTACACAGGAACTAGACAAAAAACAAGAAGGAAATCTACTTTGCTTCTGTGTCTTGGTGCACGAGTGTGTTGATTGTCCCTGACGCCGTCTTTGATGAAGACGGACAAAGAAATTCCCAACAGCAACACTGTTGACGGATGCTCCAACGTCACATCGTTGCCAATACGGATATGTCCGGTAGATTTTCATGAGAGAATGATGTCAATTGGGAATGGGCAGATGGCTTGTTTTGGACCTGATGAGCCGAATACGTCGGGCCAGATTGTGTTTCACTGAAACACCGGCGCGAGACATGACGGCATATTGTGGTGTTTGGACGCAACCTCAAATGCGCAGTAGCCTTTCCATACGTCACAAAGTCTGATAAACAGTCGATCCAAGCAAGGGAGCATCTTCTCATACCACGCAATCTGGGCTTGACAGAGATTATCAACCTCAAATACAAAGACATGACTCCTGCAGCGTCTGTGGCTTCTTGCATATTTGAAAGGGTCCTCGCAGGTAGATGAATCGTCCAACCAACCACAAGTCCAGAATATTCTTTCCAGCCTCCGACGTTGTGCCACACTGATCCGGAAACGGGTGTTGGTGGGAAGGGAAAAGCCGTGACAGCCGTAGCTTTGCAGATCATGCAGGTAAAGTTTTCATGCAACCTTGGCCAACTCGGCTTTAATTCAGTTTGTTTGTTTGTTCTTTGCTGTGTTATCCAGGTTCTTAAGATATTTAGAAGTTTGGTGACAGGATGATCTCCCTCTTGGCGGGGACTTTCATGACGTCGGTGGATACGCACTCCCTAGACTGATCCGAATTGAACTTGAGACGATGATGAAAGGTTACGTCTAGTGTTGATCGTACGAGTCGTGCTCTCTTATGCAGGAGGAATGAGACGAATGTGGTGAAACTGTTGTGCTATTGGAAGCTTTATTATCTTGCTCCATTTCTTATAAGAGGTTGGTCGCACTTGTGGTGTTTTGAGGTCGGGAGGTTGGTATAATAGAAACAGCAAACAATTGGAAAGACCAGCCGATATTCGTAACTACCTTGGGTATATATCTTACTCAAATCCAACCTCTGCTAAGAATCTTTCTGATTCATACCTCTTTCATCTCAGACATTGACACTCGCCAATCTAACACTTTCGTTCCCATTATCATTATCAGCCGAGACAAGTCCCAACCGCTACAATGAAGTTCATCACTCTTATTGCAACTATTATTTCTGCCGTCAGCATCTCTGCTGTGCCCATATTGAATGAGCGGGCAGTCGGGGGTGTAAGTTGACTCTCTTCCCTACTATACAGGTTATCTCTTTTCTGTGGTATTGACATCTCATCGCCGCAGCTTTTGATATGCACCGGTGCCAACTCTACAGGCACATGCACCCACGAGGTATACACACTTAACAAGTGCCATCAACTTTCTGAACCTTTCCTTCGCAACGTTACAACTTTTGCACCTGATGGTGAACATTTCAACTGTTACCCCCGTACAACCGGCTGCAACGATACTTGTACGAGCCCTACGGGTTGCACAATAGGCCCGATCGATTTCAATTACGAATACAAGTTCAATTTCACCCGTGTCGGCTGGCCCAAACTCTTCAACAGCTTTGACTGTTCACTAAAAAAGACCACAAGAAGCGAGAAGTTATTCGGTTAGGAGAAGATTGAAAGGATGGTACAGGGAGAGCCAGAATGGGCACCTGGATATAGATTCACGAACACCCTTGTTTTCGGTTGCATCTTTCTTACCTTCTACCTTCTGCGTTACAGCGGTCGTGAACTCGTTTTTGGTATTACATTGGGATGGTAAACTTGGTGACGGGGTAATGGGCAACTCACCGGGCTACGGAGTATTTGGAGTTAGCGATACTAGCGATGGTTTTTTGTTCTTTGGCAGTTAGTCAGAGCATATAAGCTGAGATAGATACAGCTCAAATAATTGACGGTTATCAGTATGAGATAAGATATGAAACAATCAATCACCCATACCATCTCGACATCACATTCTACCGTAGAACTGATGTATCCTGAGAGAATAATCTAGTCACAGAGCATACTAAGTTCATCATAGATCATTACAAGATATCCTCATACTGTCTAAACCTTTTTGTCATTTATGACTTGATTTATAAGTTTTCTATCTTCCCCCCAGTGTATATACTGTTCTTATCTTGTCTCCGACTCGTGACGCGGAGGAGGTTCCGTATTCCGGAGCCGGGGAGATAATTCGGCATTCGTCATGTTGATGAGAGCATCCGGGTACCGATGGTGGGGTTCAGGTTACCCCAGACCTCGCCATTGACTGGAAGCTTCCCCTCCTTGGGATAAAGCTCAGCTATTTCATAGCAACATAACCATAAACTACTGAGATTTCTCCTCTTTCACTTTATCTTCTCTTTATTCTTGAAACTGGTTTCAACTTTATACCCTCAATTGCTTCTGTCTAACCCAAGAAACCCTCAGATACAGTGACATCATGGCTTTCACTACGAATGCTACTATCACCAGCTTCGGCGGACGCTTCCTCAAGCTCTCCCACAAGTCCACCGTCACCGGCACACCTATGAACGCAACTCTCTACCTTCCAGGCTCAGCATCATCTTCTAAGCCGGCTCCTCTTCTCATCTACCTCTCCGGCCTCACATGCACGCCCGACAACGTCACAGAGAAGGGTTTCCTTCACGCTCACGCCTCCAAGCTCGGTCTTGCTCTTCTCTACCCAGACACATCTCCCCGCGAGCTCGACTTGCCCGGTGAGCACGACTCATATGACTTTGGTAGCGGAGCGGGTTTCTACATCGATGCCAAGAAAGACCCTTACAGCAAGCACTACAAGATGGAGTCGTATATCACCAATGAGCTTCCTGACCTCATCTTCAAGGAGTTTAAGGAGGTTGACTCGTCGCGAGTTTCCATCTCTGGCCATTCTATGGGTGGTCACGGTGCACTGACTCTGTTCCTCAAGAACCCCGGGAAGTACAAGAGTGTCAGCGCCTGGGCTCCTATCTCCAACCCTTCTCAGTGCCCCTGGGGTGACAAGGCCTTCAAGGGTTACTTGGGTGAGGATAAGGAGGAGTGGAAGAAGCACGATGCCACTGAGCTCATCAAGAGCTGGAAGGGCAACTTCCCTGCTCTCATTGATGTTGTAAGTTCCCGAGCCTCTCTCGCAATTGTTAAATGCACCATGCTAATAGACCAGGGCACTGGTGACAACTTCTACAAACAGGGCCAGCTTCTCCCCGAGAACCTCGAGAAGGCTGTCAAGGATGCCGGTATTGAGGGCTTAACTCTCCGCTACCAGGATGTAGGTATTTACCATTCCCATCAAACGGCAATGCTAACCCGTCTTCAGGGCTACGACCACTCTTACTTCTTCATCTCTACCTTTGGCGAAGACCACGTCAAGCACGCCGCCAAGGCTCTTGGACTCTTGTGACTACCACGCAGTGCGCTGTAAGAGGGTGAAACCAACGGTTCTTTGACAAAAGTCGGTTGGATGTATTTACGGCGCCATTCTGGGTAAACAAATCAGGTTGTGTACATGAAATGCTCGAGTAGCCAATGTTCTCAATGATGCTATGGTCTGAACGATAGCTTAAGAGGTCGTAAATCCACCGACCAAGGAACCTAAAAGCAAGTTAAATAATATTACTCTTCCGATTTACATTGAGTTCATATGTAACGTGCCATTGTATTCGTCCAATGTCTTTGAAAAACGCCGCCTATATGAGTGCTGAAAGGTATATGATGCGAACCCAGACATGACACCTCCTGGAGAACCCGTTAAAGTTACTCCAACCCATAAATAAACTCCTACAAGCCCGCCCACACGGAAATTCCAATTCAAACGTTCAGCTTACTATCCTCTCCATTTCAGCGCTTATACCTTCCTTTTCAAGCTTTGCTTGCATCTCAGCATCCACCTCTCGGCGTAGTCGCATATAAGCTAGCTTCTCAAAGCGACTGAGACTCCTCCACCAATGCTGTCCGGCTTCATGATCGGATATACGCTCCAAGAGATCTGCTGTTCTCAGACGGACTTCACGGTCCTTGTGGAATAGACCAAGAGCAAGGTAGAACAATCCAGCGTGCGACTCAGGGGCCACACTAAGCAGTAGGCAAATCTCATCGTACGTGTGGACATGTTTGGAGATGGTGAGATAGATATCTCTGCTTTGCGCGGGGGTCAAGCGTTGCATTCGTAAACGGTCGTGAAGATGGGCCAAGTCAAGACCCTTCAGGGGCCTGATGGTATATATCTGTGCCAGATCCTGTAAAATGTCAGCTTTAGTCATCCCTTGTTTTAGTGTGATGTCTTACTTGGATGAAGCTGTAATAGCTTCGAGTATTGCGCCATCCTTCGATTCTTGTCACATTACCAGCAAGCTCCTTATGCTTAGCTGTATCATCCGCCCAGACATAACCATGCCCATTGGCGCCTGGGGGCATCAAGTCCTGATCTTCGCCTCCAATGTACAAGGCACTAGCTCCATAAACGCTTTCCTCGAATTTGGCTGCGATTTGAGTGAACTTGCCGACCCAGTCGCGCCACTTTGCTCGGATCACACGTTCGCCATGTCTCGCAGCAATGCTCCTTAGAACATCAGCCATGAAGGCATTGTCGCCCGTATAGTCCTGGCTTGTGTTCGTGGTACCGCTTGCAATGGCCGCAAAAGCTGCATTTTGTTGCTGGAAGTACAGCAGACCCTCTGTCACAGGGGCAGGGTCGATCTTTGTACTGATCTTGACCCTTCCACTTGGTAAATCGCACAAGACGTCCCACCATTCGGGGTGAAGCTCGAAGGTGGGATTTGTTACACCAGCGATAAAACCGGGTACGTTGAGCAGGTCGTCGATTTTGGTCAAGTCGGTGTAAGGAAAAGCATGTCGTGTAAACCCACGAAGTATACCACCCGATGCCAACGCACACGCGGCTAAGACAGCTTCTGCGACCTCGCCTGAGGGCATGTTGTACCCTAGAAATATGATTCTCTTTTGTGTCAAGAGCGCATTTGCCAGCACAATGATGGGGTGCGTATTGACTCCGTTCGTTGTGAGGTGAGGGTGCAGCGCAAATGGTTGGGGCGATTTCTGGTGAGAATCTGAAAAGTTTTGAATGAGTTTGATGAGTGAAAAGTCACCGACGGTTTCTGGCATGACAGCAACAGGCACTTTGATAGGGATCGGGATGCCCTTGTACATGACCTTGCTTTCAAACTCATGCGTGTCGCGGGGAACAGAGTAAATCGACTGGCCGCCCTCGACATGGGCCTTTGTACCAGCTCTTGAGATACCAGTCAGTTTTGTCGGACTCCTTGTCGCATCCAATGACTGGTCTGCTGTCTCCTCGCGCTGGTCTTCGGCTATCCGCATTTGAATCATCTGCTCGAATTTCTCCACAAAGAGATCCCTGTTGTCACTTGCTTGTAATAAGTGGCGCTCCAGAAGACTGAGTTTAGGCATGAGAGACAAATCCATGGCGTTTACTGAATCGTATAGCATGGCTAATGTCTCTGGAACAGGTGCTTTGAAGTATTCTTCCAGAGCCAATAGTAATAGTGGCTATTGAAACGGTTAGCAAGTGCACGAGCACAAGAATCGTGGATCAAGGCTACTTGCCTTGTAGATATGCAAGAAGGGATGCCGCGTGCAGATGGCCATGGCCTTGACAATGGCCCCTCTCTTGACCGACTTGTCATGTTTGGTATTGACCAGATTAAGCACATAAATTAGGGGAGGGCCCTCTCCGCCCTCGGGTTCGCTATCAGTAGATTCGGTGTCGTCTTCATCATCGTCCTCCCATTCGTCCTCTGGTAGATCCTCTTCGTTTTCTTCATCCTCCTCGTCTATTATACCAGCTGCCCTATCACGCCTTCTCTTGCGCCTTTGCTTTCGATTTTCCTTAACTTTGCGCTCCTCATCCTCCTCTTCCTGACTTGTATCCTTGTGAAGAAAGAATATTGTCCAGTCCTGGTTGCGGGCGTGGGCTTGATCGGGCAACATAAGCTCTGCCAGCATATTTTCGTCTCCTGTGATCGCAACCGGGTATTGATGCTCCATGACGGGACCTCGATCGATATCGAAAGATGCGACAAGGATGTATTCGACATGGTTTTCTGTGGAGCTTCGCGGGTATTGCGAGCGAAGCTTTCTCGATGGTCGTGCATGAGGGTTGATTCTTCGAGGGGCGGAAAGTGATGAATGCTGCGAGGACAGACCCGTCGAAGGCGTCTTTGACTGCGAATTGGGATCTGAAATGCGATCGATCTCTGGGCCAGGAGGAAGAGGTGACCTCGAGGGAGGCGGCGAGGCCTGTGACATTTGCGATTCGGGACGCGAAGAGTGAAACGAAGCCAGGGAGGTTCTTCGGTTGGAGACTGAAGCATTGGAGAAATTGCTAAGGCTGTGTTTATGACCGTGACCGTGGTGGTTGTTTGCGCTGTTGCTGGTTGTTTTGGTCAAGAATGGCAACGTTGACTGGAACGAAGAAGCCATAATGGAGGAGACGAGACAATGCAGGACAAGCTAAGACAGTGCCGAAGGCGGATTGAGGCCGGGGTTCCGAGACACGAAACACGAGTCCCTCACGGTTTAGAACCCTCGTAGGTTCCGGATCGGGTGATGTTGCGCTGCGTTGCGTTTCGTTTTCGAGCTCGGGGGGTCCGAGAGGGTTGAGTGAAAGGATGCGGTGAATGCATGCAATGTAATGCAAGGCAGTGGGATCGACGCTCTGCTATGCTCTGTTCCACTTTGGACGTTACAGTAACTGAAGGAATTGGACTGACAGAATTAAACAATTCTCCTCGATCGAAAGCAGCTGTGATAGTATGTACAGCACCAGCCAGTACCACTTTGTTATCGAATATGTAACAGAACTAGAAACAGCTTTAAAGAGAGTGCTGTAACCGAGACATGTTCCCTCCACAAAGTACAAGTGGGCGACAACCTGCGCAACGAGGCTTGACTTCTTTGTAGATGGAGACAGATGAAGATGGAAGTATCCAGCAAGTTAATCAGTTATCAATTATCCGACGATAGATCAATTTGCTGTGTATCTGAGCAAAGTGGTGTTTTGAATTCTAAAAGATACTGGACAAAGGGTTCAATCACGTACAACCAACTTCCCTCCCTACCCATTCTATCCACTATGTCGGGTCCAGCCTTTCTTCCCCCTCATTCCCATTTAACAGCCGCTAACCCCTGAAACTGAAAAGGGTTGGTCAAGTTTAAGAGCAGCGCAAATATCGTTTCGGCTGATCTCTCTAATTGGATTTTCTTCTGATCGCAACATCATCTCTTATCAAGTTATTGGACCATTACCATTCAGTAGAAAATCTTCAAGCTGAAAAAGTGTCAGCAGAACACAACCCTCGTCCACTTAGAATGCTCCCCACTAAGAAAAAGGGTCGTCTCGTTCCCTTGCGTCCCCTGAATTGCAGCTTTCAGCTTGTGGTTGGAGCACACCCCCATGCTCGTTAGCGCCATGCGAGTGCCATGACTCTCCAATCTTGGCTTTCACATGTGGCTCAACTCTCCGTGGCACACAATTCGTGGCGTCTATCATGCATCTCCCTGGGAACCACTTTCATTGTTTACTTTGGATCACACCTCGTTAAAGCGCATTACAACCTCAATTCTTTCCCAATGACGACAACGGTTATCTATATCCATCCCACGGCCAATTGATCATTTTCGCGATAACATTTCTATCTTAATTTTTCACTAATCAACCTCAAATTATCGCCTTTCTCTTCCTCGTCTTCTCATAAACCTGTTTATTGTCCATCTCCGCTCGCCGGACCCACGTTAAGCACAATGGTACTTCTTCCACGACGGAGAATCCCTGACAAGTGACGCCCGTCCCAGCTAACGCCGTTGTTTTCAGTCTGTGCCGGTAACATACAAGCCTTCTCCTCTGGGCTATGGCTCTTCACCTACTCGAAGCTCTCCATTTCGTCGCGCCGAATCACCTGCATCGCCCTCTCCCCTAAGACACACTACACCCACCGGATCACCGACAAAGGCAGGACCTTTCGGCTCGACTTCGCGCTTTGCTAGACCAACAACTCCCATAAGCACACAACCCAGCTGGACACCAAAGGCCAAGACACCTGTTAGAGACGAGATGAATTCTTCGCCTTCGCGTATGTCTCCGGTGGCCGCGGCCCCAAGAACCCCAGTGTCAAAGTCGCTTGGCAATGGCAATGCGCTATCGCAACTGCAAGCAACCCAAGTCCGAACATTGCGAGATGCTTTCCAGATCATGGACCGAGATTGCGATGGTGTCGTAAACCGCGAGGATGTTACTGATATGCTCAACCAGCTGGGTATGAACGACGAAGATGATGTGTGGGATAACTCTAGCTTACAATCTCAACAGGCCTGCCTTCAAACCCAGCCGACGTATCCAAGTTCTTTCCTCCATCAGCACCCCAGACAATCACTCTCGCAGTATTCCTCAACTCGCTTGCCGATGCACTTGCAGCACTTTCACCAAGCGCCGAGCTGCTGTCTGCCTTCTCTGCCTTTGACGACGACGACAGCGGTCAGGTCGACTTGGTTGAGTTGCGAAAAGCACTTCTTGATACAGCACCTGAGCCCGGCGAGAAGGCCCTAACTGCCAGTGAAGTTGATAAGATCATGAATGGTTTCACTGGACGAAGAGCTTTCAACCGCAACATGAACGCTCACCTTGGTGCCAAGAGAGGCGAGGTGTTCAGGTACCAGGAATTTGTTGGCTCCATCATGGGCTCCAACAATGGTTCGGATAACCAGTCTCATGATAATGAGGATGATGAAGTTTTTGTGTAAAGCATACCTCCTCTGCAATGACAAGCTCGCTCAGAAGCAACTCGTTCAGTTCGAGGCAGTTAGGTGTTGATGCCGTCGATATCAATTCGCGTTTCCTCTAGCGCAGCTCTGAGGATACCCAAGAGTACCATCAGGTTTGTGGGGCACAGAGTTTGGCAGGAGTCAGTGTAGCTATTTCGGGTTTACTTTATGTAACTTTATGGCGGCTTTTGTAAGGGAAAAGGGTGCTCGGTTGGATGGGTATGGTTTATGGTTGGGATAGCACTTGGTAACAACATAGGACATCGAATGAGAACACGATCAATTACTCAGCATTGTGGCTTCTTGTTCCAAGAGTTTGGTATTGGTTTTTGGCTCCATTCTCAAAAACAGTCAATGAGGATTCGGCTTACCCTCATAGCTTCATGGCCAATTATAATCCTCTCCAGACAGAAGGGATTCAAGAATGGGGATTCTGAGGCACTCAATAGAGCTTGGGCTTTCAGGGTATGACATATTGCCTGAGCTCTAAACAGCAACTTGAAGATGCAGTTCTACTTAACCATTTAACATTCTACACGGATAGTTGAGAAGATATCCCTTCTGAAGGCTGTTGGTGATGGACACGATAGGGCGTCGCCACCAGTTGAACAACAGCCCGGGATTCTCGTTGGACCTGAAATCATGAACAACTCGCTCAACTTCCATTCAAACATTTTACTACGTAGGGCTATATGAGCACAAAGAATATGAAGAATGAATACAGTTTCGGGGACATTGCTTTTCTATCTGCCAAGGTCACACCGTGAGTCAGGAACAGAAAGACGATGAGGATCTCAAAAATATCGTGAATATTATATACGAACAACCAATGCGAGAGCTAAAACGGAGTATCCCTAGATGTGACTTTGTGTCACCTCTTGAGTGACACGGCCTTATATAGTATTTATGTCAGTGTCCTCGGCTACGCGGACATTTCCTGCCGAGTCAACACTGTCCATCTTGAGACTTTTACTTTGTGTCATGTCAACGGCAGCAACCATTGATATTACTACTATCGTTGTGTAATGTTAGGCGTTTTCCGAAGTCGTACAACATTCAGCCAAGATGATTTGGTTGCACGTGTAAGAGTTGTGTTAATGATGGCTCAGTAAGACATCTGGAGGCATCCAGCCATCCAGTCCGTGTAAAACAAATGTGTTGGACGACTGCCTGCCTCGCTTGCTGTGCCGTATCTGCGTATAGAAGAATGCAGCCCCGGATCCATATCCGTGGACTGCAATGATTTGCAGCCAAGCGAAACAAGCCCCTCAAGGATGCAAGAGCAGGCAATCGACCCGCCACCTCCTCTTGAATGAGATGGAGACTGATGAGACTGCGGAAAAGTGACTGGCGTTGAGCAGTTTGGCGAGGACCAGGAAAGCCTTGGGAGAGCGCCTAAAAGCGACCTGTAAGAATCGAGGATGGCTGGAGAAACGTTGTCAAGGGTCCTCGGCCCCACTGAACCTTCTAGAATAGATGACGTTTGGATAAGCGCAAGTCCTCGATATTAGGTTAGTCATTTGCGGGCCGGGGCCTGGCTACGGACACTAAAACGATTAGTTGAGTTTACGCGGGGTGAGACGTTGACAGCTGCAAATTAGTTGACGGATTATTTTGTCTATCTCTCTATTTTTTGTTCTGTGCCTTGGTCTTGGTCTTGGGTTGTGGCATTCTGTCATTGATCGGTGATTGCGGAGCCTGTCATTTGGGCAATGCTGTAAAGACAAGTTTTGATGCTTGCGATGCTATCGTAGGTAGGCGGTGGTTTGAGATTGATGGACTATTCCCAACCTCTTGTACGGACTAGCTTGGTTGGCTCAACCGTCAATGAGGACAACTCACTGCTACTAACATGCAGATTTAGACTCAGAACCCCTATTGTATTTTCTGTCAATTGAATTGTCATTACACATGGTCCTTGCTTAATTGGTTCTGACCTGTGGCCCGTGATAATTCCAGACAGACAAGGTCCCTTCCGCGGTGGGGGTTGAAAGCGCGTGGCGACCAGGCATACTGAATGGATTGGATTGAATTGAAATCTGTCACTGTAACTGTCAATGTCACTGGGGAACGAAGTACAAGATACTCGCACAGCAGGCAAACATGTCCTGTGTTGCCAAAGTCTCCGAGAACCGATGGAATGAAATGACAGTCCTACACTGACATTGACGTGATTCCGGCAGTACGATACACAATTTTATTCTCATTTGACTTATTCAGGCCAGACCAGGCTATGTCTCAGTGGTCAACCTAACTTAAACGCTCAGGCTCCCGTGGTGAGCCGGCAACTATGTACATACGACTAGACACCTGCAGAACCCAGCCTTTTTTTCCGCGTTTGGAGTGATCTGACAGGCTGAGATTTGGAGAACGGGTTACTGCACTAGGAAATCAGGCAGTTTGTGTCGATTTTGACACATAGTCCTGTCCATCCTAGTTCGGGCTTTTGACCTCTCTCTGTTGTGGGAGCGGCTGATAAATCTGCTGGGCTGGGCTCCATGGGATTGACATGGCCGTTGTCGCTTGTCACTTGTCACTGTCATAGCCCGGTTCGCTCATCTCATATTAACTGAAGGACTCAAACTACCTAATTAACTGAGTTAGCAGCTGAATGCTGGTTCAGGCTGTGCTCTGCGTATTGGTTTAACAAGGGTTCTTTTCCTTCATCATCTCATCGCTTTCCTCTTCCCTGCCCCCGGATTGTTTTTTTCTTTTCCTTTTCTTTTCCTCTTCTTTCCTCTGGATCGCTTTTCGTCATCTGCCTGAGTTTTGTGACTCTTTTACTTCTTCCTTGTCTCTGTATTCCTACCTATCTGTGCCTTGACTCTTGTAGTCATCTCTCATCACTGCTCCGGTCCTCCTCCGTCCATCTAGCAAGGTATTCGGCATTCCCACCACACTTAACTTGACTCGACCCCTTTTAGGCTCAGAGCCGCACGACCGTTCCCGGAGCCACCAGTAATAAAGTCCAGTCTTAGTCCAGTCCAGCTAGGAACTGGAAGTCGACCGGCCCCGAAAAAAAAAACTCGGTTTTTTCCTTAACGCCCGTTTAGGGCATCGACTCGGTCAAGTAAAGTATCCGGCATAGGCTTGTTACGGGGATTCTTGGGGATTCTTCCATCCCGTCTACCTAAAAGTATTAGTTTTCTATCTGTCTGAACCAAACTTTGTTTGGCTCAAATGAAGAACTTCTTTGGTAGCGGCAAGAAGCCAACGTCCTCCTCCACTCCTCCTCCTCCTCCTCCTCTTTCCTCTACTAGGAAATCCGCCACTTTCGAGGAGCGCGACCGTGAGAACCACGATCCGGCCGAACAACCTCCCGCATACTCGGAGCCTTCTTCTCCAGCGAGAGCAAAGTCGCCCTCAAAGTCTTCAAAGAGACTATCTCGGCCCGCTTCTTACGCCGCCGAGTCCACAAAATCTTCCTCGCGTTCTTCTAGACTGTCGAGGCAATCTACCGACCCGGGCCATTCTCACTCTCATTCTTCCTCTCGCCGGCACAAATACGAGCCCGATACCCATCCGCTCAACCTCCCTCCCGAAGAACGAAAGCGATTATCTGCTCTCGCCGCTGCAATGAACGGTAACTCCATGGATGTCGACAGCGAGCCTGTTAATGGTGCTCGTTCAACTACACCTCCCAACCCGAAAGCCCAGACCAACTTTTCCGTCCCTATTCCCAACGGCTCCAGTCATGATGACGGCGCCCCTCCGCCACCTCCTCATAAATCCAACCCTGGAAGCCCAACAATTACGCCTGAGGAAGATGCTGAAGCCTACAAGGCTGCTGGTAACCGATTCTTCAAGGAGAAGAACTACTACAAGGCTATCGAGCAGTACAGCAAAGGTATGCATCGCCACCAGCCATCAGGCTCTTGTTATTTCCAGGACTTTTCAGCCTGGCTGAATGCATTTCCAAATGCTGACACCTAATCACAGCTGTCGACCTGTTCCCCTTCTCCGCTACTTATCTAGGCAACCGAGCTGCTGCTTATATGTCTAATGGCCAATATGAGCATGCTCTTGAAGACTGCTCCAGGGCTGCCGATTATGATCCTCAGAATGCCAAGATTCTTCTACGCTTGGCCCGTATCTATACTGCTATGGGCCGACCAGAGGAAGCTATGACAACCTTCAACCGCATTGATCCCCCACCATCTGCTAAGGACATGGCCCCTGCGAAGGAGATGTTGCATCATATTCAGTCTGCTCGTGATATTCTTGCACGCGGATCTGGATCTGGCATGTCTATGGTGCTTCATGCTCTTGACCTGGCTGAGCGCGGCCTGGGTCCTGGTGTCAGCAAGCCCCGCAAGTGGCAGCTCATGCGTGGTGAGGCTTATTTATTAATGGGACGAGAAAACTCACTGGGAGAGGCACAAAACATTGCTATGAACCTCCTCCGAAACAACAGCCAGGACCCTGAGGCTCTGGTTCTTCGGGGACGTGTTCTCTATGGTCAGGGCGAGAACGATAAGGCTATCCAGTTCTTCCGTATGGCTATCAACTGTGATCCTGATTTCCGTGATGCCGTCAAGTGGCTCAGAATTGTCCAAAGACTTGACCGCATGAAGGAGGAGGGCAACGCCGACTTCAAGGCAGGTCGTCTACAACAAGCCATCGAGAAGTATACCAATGCTCTAGAAATTGACCCTTCCAATAAGAGCATGAACTCGAAGCTGTTGCAGAACCGGGCACAATGCAAGATCAAGCTCAAGCAGTACGACGATGCCATCGCTGACTGTGAGCGGGCCATTAACCTTGACCCTGGTTACACAAAGGCCCGCAAGACCAAGGCCAATGCTTTGGGTGGTGCCGAGAGGTGGGAGGACGCCGTTAAGGAGTGGAAGGCCATCCAGGAGCTCGATCCAGAGGACCGTACTATCATGCGCGAGATCCGCAAAGCGGAGCTTGAGCTCAAGAAGGCCCAACGCAAGGACTACTATAAGATCGTTGGTGTTGAGAAGACCGCTACAGGTGACGAGATCAAGAAGGCATATCGCAAGATGGCTGTTAAGCTCCACCCTGACAAGAACCCCGGCGACCCTCACGCCGAGGAGAAGTTCAAGGACTTGCAGGAGGCTTACGAGTGCTTGAGTGACCCTCAGTAAGTAATCTCTAAAACCTACCGACTAGATAAGTTACTAACACCAGTTTAGGAAGCGTGCTGCTTACGACAACGGCGATGATCTTATGGATCCCAACGATATGTTTGGTGGTGGTGGCATGGGAGGAGGTATGGGTGGCATCGACCCAGAGATCCTCTTCAGCATGATGGGCCAGCAGGGCGGTTTCGGCGGCGGCGGCGGTTTCCGATCTGCTGGAGGCTTCCCTGGCGGCGGCGGCGGTGGCGCCCACTTCAACTTTGGGGGTGCTGACCCCAGGCAGCGTGGAGGATTCCCCGGCGGTTTCAACTTTTCATGACCAGCCGGCGCGGATGATGACGATGACGACCTATGGGATAGTGCGGATGAGGATGCGGACTTCTATGACGAAGAAGACGAGGATGAGGATGGCGAAGAAGAGGAAAACGACGACTATGCAACCACCAGCGATGAGGACTTCCAACCACAATCCCCCCGGAACAGTAAGCTCCGAGATGATCTTGAACAGCGCCACCAAGATGCCCATGGCCGGTTGGTAGATACTGTACGAAGATACGGCAAGTTCTTCATGGCGGCCGCTGTTTTGCTCCCTTGGCAAGTGGTGATACTCATTTTGACGCTGGTTGGTTCAGCATATATATGCATGAAGCACATTCCACTCTTTGGCAGGAAAAAGCCGTTATCGTTGTGAACGGCTAGCACATATAATGGGCACTTTTCACTCATCCTATGCCACACAACGTACTATTGGGGCGTTTATTTTAGGGATAGACATCAATGAATGCAGAGCAAGGCTAGAGGTTAGCGAGTTGCTTGTTGTTAGGGTTTGAAGGCCTGGATGGACGCGGGCCCTTTAGATCGGTTCCTGGGGTGTTTCACGCATATAATGTCACATCTTGGCATAATAGATGGTTGTCCGCAAAAGTTCTGCTCATATCACACATTTATGAAGATCTCAATGCTAATGATCCTTGTCATTGTGTGAGCTTGCTTGTCAATATTGTTGATATGAACTCCTTATAGCAGCTGTCGTCCGACAAATATTGAATCACGGCATTTAACGCTGCTGGCACCAGAAATAATGCATTAAGTTGCGTGGCATTACGCCGGCTTAGGGTATCATAAAATCTGCGGTTCCACCTTAATCGCAATCGCTTGAAATAAGAATGCTCGTAGCCTGAGCAGCATGGAGAATCATCATAGTCATCCAATTCCGCGAACCCCTCAGGCAGCAGACGACGAGGCATGGTTGGTAGCATTGCCATTCTGTTGCGGCTGTTCACCGTTTCTCCTCCCAGGTGGCACGCCACCAGTGGCCTCGACGACCTGGGCCACATCGTCGCGCAACTCAGGCATGGCCGTGGTGATATTCTCCGCCAAGATGTCGCGAAAGGTTCCAAAGGCGTTGAGTTTTCCGCGCATGAGCTGGTTACCTCGTCGCACGAGCTCGACGAATTCTCGGGTGTAAATATCTGGGTTGCGGCCGTGCTCGACATACTCGACGAGTTCTGGAGGCACTGAAGGCAGGTTGTTTGGGGGAGAGGCGGAGGAGTGAACAGTGCGAAGGGAGTCGGAGAGAGTTTTTCTGTGAGTCTTTAGTTAGAATTCCAAAGTTAGAAGCAGCAGGGTATGTTACATTTCGTTGATGAGAACCTCCTTGCTGGATCGGCCGACGGAATCGTAAGTTGAGACTTGTACCATTATTTGGTATAGATCTTGGATGATGTCCTTGAGCTGTTCTACAAGGGGGTTAGCGCACGTTGGCAATTTGGAATACCATATTACCTACGCTCAAGGGCATTGTGGTCTACGCGATCGACAGGCGCCATGTTAAAGGTGTCGTTGGTACGGATTGGACGAGCCTTGGCGGGTTAAAGATATGATACTCTGAATGCTATGCGACGCTTTGTCTAAGGGTATCTAAGCTTCATGAGTAAAGTGTAGGGCGGACTAATTACTACTCCGGATCCCTGCTGCGGGCGGGAAGTGGGGTATGGAAAGGTGGGGGTCGTCAGGTGGGGTATCTTTCTTATCACTGACATGAGCCTCTTGCAACGACATCAAGCTTGGACTTAAACAACTGTCCACTCATTAATGACCTTGTTTTCTGTGAAGACCTTGGTTTTTGATACGTTGGGCTACGGCTAGGGACTCAGTGTATCTCAACTGTTTATTTCACTTCTCCACTATCCTTGGCCTAGCCTGGCTAGCAGGTCGAGGGCAACTGCCTGAAATGTGACCAGCCATCCTTGGGTGACACAGTCTACTGAGATGTTACTGAAAGTTATACTTATGGATGCTCATTAAGCGGTGAGACTCACAGCACTGCCATCTTAGCCATACAAAGTACGTGATAACTGGTTTAACGTAGTCTAAGTTATTTGACTTAATAAACTGTCACTCAGCAATCATGGCATAAAGGGTGACAAAGAACTGATCGAGAACTGGTGAAAAAATATTCAGGGCTTCTTTCGTTCAGTAGACCTAACTTTGAAGCCAAGCGTGTGTGAATGATCGATCTTACTAGACCAAGCCTACGGTAATAACCAGAGGTTAGTTGTCTACCAAAGATAAACTATCATAGTTTGCTTGCGAATGTCAAATACAAGAAATATTTTAACTCCATTCGCGGTTCAATAACCTGCAAGTTCCCGTGTAACATTTCAGCCTCTCAAAGAGTGGCCGATTCTCACCGCCGGCACGCAAGCCAATTTGTCCAAGATGAGCATATTATCAATGGAATGTAGCAAATTATTGGCCTCAGTATCATTTCTCAGGTTGGATAGACCTGGGAAATGACCCCTATCATCCTCTCTAGCTTGAATATGGGGCAAGCTGCATATACACGCAGTAGACACTTGGATGTTGGACACTCTGACACTGGAGGATACCATCATTCTAATGCCACTTGTTCTTTTCATGACTGTGGACAACTCGATTGGATAAATGTCTCAGTGTAATGTTTGCTTTGCGGAGGCCACAACACCCTTGCCTTGCATTGATGTGACAATCGGGAATTAGGTTAAGCGTCTGCAGCTTGCCAGTCGGGGAGAGCACCGTCTGATCCGAGCAATGAAATCAATTTCCTTGAGTTGTTCTATTGGTAGATCTTAATTAGCATCAGTATTTGTGGTAAAGACAAACCAAGGCTCCGTAGATTTTGCTTTTCTTGTAACACAAGCTCTATCAAATATTACTTTATGGACATGTTAGCTGCAGACTCTAAAGCAAAATGAGGATGTAGGGTCTTTGTTCACTCAACGACATGGCTCGGCCATTTCACGGAAGCCAGCAGTATGCTGTTTGGGGGATAATGGATGGCTGATACCAGAGTCTCAAAGAATATCTTTGCTTTGGTGTATTGAGTCCCTGGTATAAAGTAAATGGTATGCCCCTGAGTCTCTGGTCACTCGACATCACCCTGATGCTAAGCAATACTCAGTCACGAATAATCTTGTCTGCATCAGCGCTATATCTTCATCGGTCATCTTACCAGTCGATCGTTCATTACAGCCCCTATCCTCCTCTTAGACGCCGTCATGACCAAGTCCTCCGACCAAACTTTGGATAAGGAGCTGGAGGATGCTTCGTAGAAGTTTCGAGATGCAGTGGAGACAGCGAAGGAAGCGGAGGCGGCCCGATTCAAGGTATGTGACTGTCCTGTTCACGTTATCGTGCTTGACTCTTGACACGAACCAGCAGGAGAAGCCCACTCCCCAGAAACTGCCCGGTATTCTTCGGATGCCAAGTGTCCAGTTCGTCACTCCACTTCCGCTTCCTGTGGCTCGTCGAGGAGCCTAGTTGGCCGAAGAATCTGCAGCGAACTCAGGGAGACCTAGGCGCCGGCTCCAAGCCAGCGACATCCCTTCTGAGCCTGAGTCTGACTCTGAGTCTGAGTCTAGCTCAGAGTCGGAAAGCGATGGCGGCGACGATGTTGAGATTCATCCCCTGGATGCCTGGGAGTGCTACAACTCCAAGTGGAAGACGATAGACAAATCTGGGTTGGAAGAAGCGGTTGTAAGTAACAGATTATGCTCCTGTTTCTATAGCATGACTAACGATACCTTCATCATAGCCTGTAGTATGGCAAGTGCCGTGGCAAGTGACTTCAGGTAAGCACTGGCATGCCCACAAAGAAGAGGTCGTCGGGTTCTTCGAAAATATTGCAAATGAGCATGACAAGGCCGGTTGCAGAGCCATATTTTTGCATGAACGCATGCGCTGGTGTTCTAGAAATGTCAAGGACACGTTTGGCAAAATGGTTTATCGAGGAATCTGGAAAAAGGAGCTCAAAATGATTTCTTCAGTTGCTAAGGAGTTCGAGAAGCTGTACTCGGAGTAGTGTGATAATGGCTTGATAGTCTGTGGCTGTGGAGTATTGATGGGTTATGGGGTTCTGTTTATGTTTCTATTCTTTCCTATTGACGGGCATTACATAAAAATGCAATACGTGGTAATTAGGGCGGGTGGCCCAGGTCTTCTCAGTGGGAGTCTGCGTTTCCTTTCCCGCTGCTCAAGCGGGTTCCCGTTCCCTCGTACTATTCCTACATCAACATCCGTGGCCTACCAAAATGAGCAGTCTTTAGGACTGCTCAAATATGCCATAATTTCCCAACCTTTTATATCACATTTCTTGTCATTTTTCTTTGTATACCTGGCATCCTAGTTCGTCGACCATACTTTCAAGATGTCGGGCCAGAACAACAATTCCGAGAGTGACCCAACACTCGACGATACACTCGCGCAGGATGAAATGATGATAAATGCTGCTCCAGACGAAAAACAAGAAAAGAGCAAGGGGAATGAAATGCCCACACTTGACAAACTTGCAGCAAGATGCGTCATGGCTACTGGGCTCACAGCTCTGACCCCCCGCTTGACGGCTCAAGAGTCATTCTGCGAGCTACTCCGTTGGTGGTAAGTCACAGCGATATCTAGAGCTGATCATATCACTGAATCTGACATAAAATACTATAGGAAAGACAAAATCGTCGAGTCTGCAGGCTTGCAGCTGACCGACTTTGACGGAGTCATGAAAAGGCGTGGAAACTCCTCCGATGCCAAGATCCCCGCGGAGGTGGCTTTTACTGCGCAAGATGGATCTGGAAAGCCTCTTGGTTATGTTCACTTCATGAAAAGCAGAGATTGTAAGGGTGGCATCGTTACAGTCGCTGTACGAGACGTGACTCCTCTGCAGCCCCAGATGGTAGTCCCTGACGTTGAGCGGCCTAAGGAACCTCAAGATGTCCGATTCACCCACCGTTCAGAACTCGGTTTAGGAAGGGCCGTTCTCAACTTCCTAGGGGCGGGTACAAACCATGGTGTTACCTGCAGAACGGGGAGTTACAAATACAAGTTCAACTATGGCCCAAAGGGCCAACTCATGGCCTTCCTGACAGCCATGGACCAAGACAAAATCAATGAGTTTCGACGATCGACAGTCCCACAGGGCAGTCGATATATCCCTTTTCAGCCACATCCGGAGACTGACACCATCTTCACCATCGGGGCTGACAGGGACGTGGGGAGAGGCGGGCGTGGCAAATACATATACCGTTCGAAGGTCACCCCCAGAGAGTTCAACATCTGGTGCGAACCCGCCTTGTTTCTACAGGACATCAAGGGCGACGATATCGTCAAGACTGAGATGGGTGACCTGATCCTCGATTCCAAGTCTCGTGGCAAAATCTACTTCAAGAGCTTTCTCCTGAGTGACACGACCCGCAGGGGCTATGCCAGCTTGTCCGAGAGACCGCTCAGATTCGGTTACAACATCCTCTACGGAACTCCAGATGAGATGATGAAGCACATGAGTTCGCTTGAGGAAGAGTGTCTAGCTATCATGTCCATCTAGGATCTGGCTTTGAAGCAGAGACCGAATCTCGTGGGACACCTCAGCAGCATGCTCGACGACTGGGGCTGGGGAGATGTTGAGCTGGCGGCGCAGTTCATCAAGAAGGACACCATCTCTCTTCTCGGAGATTATCTATTTCTTGATAGCTCAAAGTGGTACTATCCCACCGGCTCAAGACCGGTATGTCATGGACTGCGAAGACTTTCGACTTGGTATATGCTTGCTAACAATCTTTGAATAGGACCCCAAATGCTTAAAGAATCTCTCGAACTTTGGTCGACAGGCAGTAGAATTGCGAGACACATACTATTCCATCTTGACGCCCTACGAAACGGTCAATAGAAAATTGTACGAATACATTCCTCGAGTGCTCAACGAAGAGCCGGTTTCTATCCCGAACACAGAATTTGCCGCCTTCGTCGATAAGGCTCTTCGGTCCTGTTTGTCTGCATGCAGGCATACAGAAACTCTCCGCGTCATGTTTTCGACGCACGACGTCTTCCTCATTGGACTGTTTTAGTTGACGATAATGGCGTCAGAGTACCCAACAAGTGGCTCGATATTGAAAATTTGGGGCTGATTCATAACATTCTGGGAGGCGATGAGTTACTGGCGAATTTGATGATGTCAGTTACGAGCATCCTGTTTCATCTGGTTCTCAAGCAGGTCGCCATTGACGAAGAATCCTTTGACCGACACAAAGCCATTGCGATGCAGAGGTTTCTGGACTATGCCCGTAAGGAGATGAACTCTAAGATGCTGAATATGAGCTTTGAGCCTGGTTCAGGGGCCAACTTAGCAAATGTCTCTTGGGAGACTACGTTTTCCGCTTGGAATGTCTCCAACTACCATGTCCAGCTGCATCAGACAGAAACATGTTGGAATCACCGGAACGCTGTTCTGGTTCGAGACAGTTAGTCAAACAACCCCCTTCCCTTCACTGGCAAAACAAAAACTAACAGATATATAGTCCTCCCCACAAGCCTGACCTGCATCAACGATACATGCCACATCCAGAGGGTATTCATCACACAGGATTTCCGACGATACTGCATCAAGAATTGCCTTTTGGGGAAAGAGTATTTTGGCATCGTCTACAACCCCGATGAACCTCTATCTATCCCGCTCGTCACAAGCACTTTCACGGTACCGATGGACGTGTACACCGCCGATGACTATGATGTTGAGATGGCACTGGAGGACCTCGAAGATCTACAAAGCCGACTATCTTCTTGAACGCCACCAGTCGCCCACATCTACCTACACTAGAGATTTCTTCGTTACCCAGGCTATACACAAAAGACCTTCGGGTTTATATATAATCCAGGCTAGAATCAAAACGCCTAGGACGCACTCTAAACGAAAACGAAAAAGAAAAAGAAAAGAAAAGGACTTAGGTAAGTTCAGTATTGCTCAGGTGGAGGTCTCGACTAATTCTTTCTAGTACCTTGGTTTAAGGTCAGGGCTTCTCTTGCTCTCTGGGGTGAGGTTATTTGGACCTCAGACATGGACAGGCGTGGACAGAGATTTGGTGAGATTAGGGAGGTTGGGTGCTGCCCATGGCACAGACAAAAGGGGCATTTCTAGAAGATCTTCGTTGGATCTTGGCAAGAAAGATCAGTGTTGGAGCTTCATTTGTTCTCACATGCGTTCGGAGCATCTTCGAAATGTTCATTAATAGAATATAGAGGCGTCAAGCCTCAACGCCTTTCCAGCCTTTCAATTTACGGTTCGAGTTTTCAAACTAAGGTTTCCGGGTGAACCTAATCGTTCTTAAGTCTAAGCGTATACTTTAAGCCATTGTCGTATTCAGTAGTGATCGCCATGGATAGCCACAGCCAGATATCACAAGGAAGCATTAGAGAAGGCATAGATAGTCCAACGACGCGTCTCCAGATTAACTACATATCCTTTCCTATCTTAAACTATTTCGTGCCCTCCCATATACCCATCATATAAGCCAAGAGATTAATATATACATTAGAAGTGAAGATAAGGAATAACAAACCACCCTCTTCCGCAACATTAAATACCCCAGAAATAAGCATCCTCCCAATTCTACCTCGTCATGTCCTGCCAAGGAGTGTATGTATGCGATTCCAAAGGCTCGCGATGAATTAAATAGTCTGTGCCCTGCTGCCAGGGACAACCAATGTTTACGAGAAGTAAAGGGATAAAAAGAATAAAACAAGAACCAATCCGGCGGCGCTATTGGGCTTTGAGTGAAATGACTCATGCTTTTCAGATGAGAGCGACGGCACCGAGGATACCAGCCATGAAGGCAAAGACGGGAGCCTTGTTGGCGGCCGCAGCGCCAGTAGCAACGGGTTCAGGGGCGATGGTGGGAGTGGCAGGGACGGTGACCTCAGGCTGAGTGACGACCTCGGTCTCGGGAGCCTGGACAGTGGTGGGCTGAGGAGCGACAGTCTCGTAGACGGTACCGCCACCGACGGTGTGGTAAACCTTGGAGTACTGAGTGACCACCTCGCCCTTGCCAATGGTCTTGACGATGGTCTCGACGGCGGGCACGGTGGTGGCAACCTTTTCGACGATGACGGAAGTGGAAGTGTAAACGTTGGTGATAACCTCACCCTCAACGGTCTTGGTGACGGTGACGGGATAAACCTCGTACTTGGTGTGGTAGACAACATCTGTCTCATGCTTGGTAACATCGGGCTGCTTGACCTGGTCGTAGACGGTGGTGTGGACCTTCTCGACAACGTACTCGGTAGAGGTGTAGACCTTGGTGATGACCTCGCCGGCAATAGTGTTGGTGACGGTGACTGGATAGACATTGGTCTTGGTGACGTAGACAACATCGGTCTCGTACTTGGTCACACCAGGCTGCTTGACTTGCTCATACTCTGTTGTAGCAACCTTCTCCTCAATGACCTTGGTAGTGGTGTAAGTCTCGCAGACTACCTCACCAGCAATGGTCTTGGTGACAGTTACGGGGTAGACCTTGGTCTTATGAACGTATTCGACATCAGTAGCATACTTAGTAACATCGGGCTGCTTGACGTGCTCGTAGTCAGTAGACTTGACGACCTCCTCGATGATGCTGGTGGTGGTGTACGTCTGAGTGACAACCTCACCGGCGATGGTCTTGGTGACTGTCACAGGGCAGACAGTAGTTCGTGTCTTGTAAACAACATCGGTCTCATGCTTGGTCACATCGGGCTGCTTAACGTGCTCATAGTCGGTAGACTTGACAACGTCGTAGATGATGCTGGTGGTCGTGTAGACCTCAGTAATAACCTCTCCAGCAACAGTCTTGGTCTGGGTCACAGGGCACACTGTTGTTCTGGTAACGTAATCAACATCAGTGTAGTGCTTGGTGACATCAGGCTCCTTGACTGTGACGTCGACAGTCTTAGTCTCAGCAACAACGAGTGTTGAGGTTGTGAGCTTGGTCTCGCAGTAGGTGCTGTATATTGTCAACATGCTGCAGTCTCTTGGTAGGCTCTGAAAAACTCACGTTCCCTCCTTGTAATGAGTATAGGTGACAGGGCAGACGGTTGTAGTGGTGTAGGTCACAGCGACCTCCTTAACCTCGTGCTCGTAGCCGCCCTTCTCTCCGTATCCTTCGTCTTGTCCGTACCCGTTCTCTCCAGTCTCGTAGTCTTTTCCGCTCTCAGAGTCTGGGCTCTCGTACTCATCTCCTCCCCGCCGCATGTTGTTAGCCAGGGCCGAGGTGGCCAAGACCAGAAGAGCAGCACCAAACTTCATGATGAAGAAGGTTAAGAGAATTTGTGATATCAACGAAGGTGTTAAAAAGCGAGTGCAAGCTATGAGCAAGCGATGGTGATTTGATTGAGCGAAGGTAGAAGTAACCTGAACGAGTTGGTTACCTGTGTATACACAAATCCAATCAAGGCTGATCGAGAAGTGAGAGAGGCTGAGATGGATGAAAGAGGTGGAAGGAAAACCTGAGAATGTTGCAGACTTATATCTGTAACTTGTCGAACCAGAACCTACCTTAGATGAGAGAGGTTGGCCGAGTTGGCCTTGACAACCTCCAAACTTTCCAGGTCAAGTCACCCAAGAGACTTCACTTCTCAAACTCCACCCTTGGTTGCATTAGTCTGACTCTACCTGCGAGGGGACGATAATCATCATGAGGGAGGGGTGCGAATATTGGCAAGATGTGATACGGGCATCGTGAGTCCAACCACTGTAAGAGGGATCAGAGGATGTGGCTGGAGCTCACTGGAGCAACCGTGATGCAGGAGGGATGCAATCGAGAGGACTAGCTGGTTAGGAATCGGCTGGGAAGGGCAATGGGTTTCGTACAGCCGGAGCTTGGGTCGACGGTGAACCAAGACGTGATGTCAATATCATGCACGGAGGTCAGCGATACTGTGTTGGTTAATGGCCAAGACAATTGGGAGCTCCTTTGCGTAAGGTTTCGAAAGCTCCCCCTAGCTAGGCAGATCCGCAACAACAGGGCCGAAACGTCGGCCTCCCTCCAAGCTCAACAAAAGATCCTGCCCTTCTCAGTGGATGAGGCTACCAGGTTGTCAGGTTGTGTAAGGCCAAGCCGTATTGACCCGCTTGATTTGGCCATTCACTTAATCAATTGATCACTGGATCAGCCTGCATTCAGTCTGGGGAACCTAGTAAGACGGGAGACGGCATGAGCAGCTAGAATGAGACCTGGACACGAGGGAACCTGCGATATCTCTGTGTAAAAGACAGCAAATGGTGAGAATAGGGACTGCATCTCAACGGAACTACATAGCACTCAGTGACCTATAGCGGCGGGAAGGACAAGCTGGGTCAGAGGAGAGAAACTCGTGTAAACAAAAGAGGCGGAAACAATGCAACTTGGGCTGGATGACAACATCAGCCAGCGTCGACGATGCAGGTCGAGCCAAACTCATTCTGCCAATATGCACCTAGCAAAGTATACGGTAACCGAAGCTGTACTATACCAAATCACGGTATGAGCGGTTTGTCGTCGATGCAAACTGCAGGACCGGTCACTCCGCTGAAGTTTGGTACTGTACGCAGAAAATCGGCATCTTGGACGTTTAGTGCCCAGCAGCAGCCAACAAACTCTGGAGCCTCGTGGAGCTAGCGCAGTCCAGGAACCCAGCATCGCTACGTGGACGGGAGACTTGGCGCCATGTCAGCCATGACACAACAAAGACGAAGAAACCTGCTTGTCGTGATAGCAAAAGAGCATGAGTAAGGTGGTTGTGGTTAGCATTGTAACCATAGAGATAACTGTAAAGTTAAGGTAGGGTGAGCAGAGGCAGCATGTAATGTCAGCAAGCCTCATGAGGAGAGTTTTCGCGTAACAAGCAGAGAGACGCCTTGCTTGAGATGGCTAGTGAGGATCATCCACCCCATGTATGTATATGTCGCCAATCGACGAGTTGCTCGTGATAGTGAGGCTAAAGAAGTGCCTTGGTTTCGGGGGAGTGGGGTCCCCCGAGCATCTTAGTTGGAGCCTCCGGGGATTTGTTAGTGAATATTCCCGTTGTAACTTTGGCATTGTCCGATTGTGAATGCCCAGGCAGACTTGGCAGCCGGATCAATAGGCCGAGAAAAGAGGCGGTCGGGATAAAGAAATGGCTCTATTTCCTGTGCCATCTTTTCCAATATAGGAATTGTCGAGCGGAGTGGCCAGAGAACCCTAAGCACACCGGCCATCATAACCGCGTTGATATAAGCCACATGTGGTTGCTCTGGCACATGGCTGTTGTGTTGATCGAAGCTCCCGGAGGTCAGGAGGCAGATTCGATAAACAAGTCCATGGCTGGAAATTGATTGAATGGCTACCTAGAAGTTCACGATACACCACTTCAAGAAAAGAGAACTGGCGGGGGGGCTTTGAAACTGGTCTTCGCGATGGCCGGGTTCTACGGACGGCCATGTGGTTCAGAGGTCGGACGGCGAGGACATCGAATGCGGGCGCCTTTTGCAAGCGAAGCACAGCATTTTCGTCGATTACTAGCCATTACGAGATAGAACTGCGGGTCGGAACCAATGGACATGTCAGGTCTGACAGAGAACGGAGGATTAGCCAAGGACACGCACGAGCAGCCAGTTTGATAGCACAGCATGAAAAGAATGCACTCAAGAGCTGCAGCTACCACGCCTTGTGCTTGTGAAAGCCTGTTTTGTTCTCTCACCTGGTGCCCACTGCCAGATGCATGAGGCAGGGAGGAAGAAGAGCTGTTGGCCATGGAATCAGTGGTTTCTTCCCTGGATGAATCGATTGATCCAGGTGAACAAGGGAAGGGATGGATGGAGGTCAATGTCGCATCATAACATGGCCCCTAGCGTATCGGTCCCGTGTCATTAGCGCGCACCATCTTGAGACGAAACAACCAATGCTGAGCTAGATGCCGCCATAGTTGTCTCGGCGTGCTGTAGTGGTGTGGAGGAATAGGGCGTTGAACACGAGAGAATGCTTCCCTTAGAGGGATTGAGTTTTTTGAGTAACAAGAGGTAACGGTTGTGGTTGTGGTAGTCTGAGGAACCGAACACCACCTCACTAACAATGGTCCAATACGGCAACTACGGAGTACCACTCACTGACTATTGCCAGTATAAGTGGTAATTTCATCAATCAACCTCGCTATATCTCTAAGCCTTGAATTTAACATCTTTCAAGTAACAAAGATCACCAACGGTACTCAAGTAAGAAGACAAGAGTTACAGGCAGAGACATACTTAGTTTCGGCATTTCGCAGCTCTCAACCCGTACGTGCATGACGTCAAATCAGCCATGATCCAAGACTGACGAACCAGCCACCGCTATTCGACTCAGTTATCTGCAGTAAGAAAATGTCGAACTGATGCTCTGTGTCTTTGAACACTCGAGTTACACGACGCTAGTGACCGGAGGGTGAACTTATCTCCTCTCCGGGAATGGTTGCCACGAGGATGAGGCCTTCATGACATCAGATATGAAGAGTATATTAAGGATCAAAGCTGTTATAACTGAAGCTTGGACAATTCAGCGAAATCAATCCCAATACGAAACGAACTAATCAAGATCATAGCAGGTTGCACGGCAATCAAGGTGTCGTGTAGCAGAAGGAGACTAAAGAGCTGTACCTAGATTGGCGCTCTTCGTATCCTACCCAGGTGGTGTGGTCACTGCTGTAGCCTATTCTGCTATATCAGCCACATCTTGTAACCTCATGAGTTACCATTACAACCTCAATACCGCTACGGCAGCTCCTCGAAATCGAACAAAGTCGATCCCGCTCTGTCCGGGCTAAGATCGACGGGGAAAGCTCTCTAGCCAAGGATAGCTGAGCATGGCCAAGCACGTTACTAACAAGTTTACTGTCATTCTTTCCAACTCTTGCTTGGACCTTTACTCAACTTTCGTGTCCGCTTGTATCCCCAACATGCACGTGTGGGTGTGCCCACTCTGTCTTAGTAGATAGAGCTACTGCAGTGAGAGCTCAAGTTGTTGTGCTCCATAGGCTCATCATTGGCTGGTCTCACATGCCATGCTTTCTTTTCCCCTCCCTCTATGCAACTAGCAAATCAGGCACAGCTGAGCTATGTGTACCTTACAGCAGGACGAGAGCACAGACAGAACAGCTCAGGCGTTGTTGTGTTGTATCTGTGCTTCGCTGTGATAGCTGATCATGTCTCATCACTTGCAGTACGCAAAGACAAGAGGGACATTATGAGGCCCTGAATTGGATAGAGAGAGCATCCCTTTAGCACTGTATCACTCAAAAACAATAGAGTTACCGCCCTAAGACAAGACCCAGTCGTATCATGACTTCTCATGCAAGGTCATGCAGGCTCCACCAATGGTCAACCTCGTCACTTTTCTGATATCCATCCCATCCCTCCACAGCGACCCAGACCCATAGTCATATTGAAACGAAATAAAGCGATTTGATGACTTATATCTTTTAAAGTTATAGTATCAGCATAAGGCTTCAAGCTTATTTCCCTCAAGTCTCAAACGTCATGACTTTTTTTACTTTTTCCTGCCCCTTGTTAGCCTCCCTCTTTCGATGTCTCCGCCCTTGTATTAAGCTGTTGTCTAGGAAATGTCACCAGTGTTTGCTAACTTACGAAAAATTATGGGCAAAACTTCGCTGACTCTGTCTTCCACTGAATTGCTTGTCTCTCGTCAAGCCAAGGACTTCGTACTTCTCTGCTTCTTTCGGTAGTTTCCCTTCCGAGAAATGGTTGCGTTTTGGACCCCAACGTGAAAGCAAACCTTGTGTTGGTGTTGGCAAGGACTACAAACTCACCAAGTGCAGCAGACTTACACATAGCAAGGATATGAACTAGCTGCACGTGGGGAAACTGGTCATTGCATAACCACATGGCCATAAGAAAATAGTTGATTTACATGGGTAGTTTAAACCTGGGCAAGGCCTGATCACGATTGACTATGGGTGAATAGCCTGCTATTCTGCTTACAATATGCATGCCTGCCTTACCACCTACTGAACAGCGTCAGAAAACTCGTGATGCATGCATATCCAAGGCTTAGCAAAGACCTTTAGCCTGGGTGTTGTCATACGCCTCACTCACTGGCTTAGAAGTCGTAGAACTCCAGGTTGAAAGCTGGATCGGATGTTACCCTATTGGACCTGCTACACGTCCGTGCGGCTCGTTTCTTCCTCACTGTTGAGCTTCCAGCACATCAAAGATCATCCTTGGTTTCTCAAGCTTTGATTGGCGATTTAGCCCATCCATGTCTTCCACAGCAATCGTACTGTCCCCGACTCTGTGGCCATATATTCCGGCTATATCCCACGTTACTCAACAGTACCTCTCTAGGGTAACCATCCTCCTCCATCTTATATGAGGTATACCTTGCCGTGTCACTCTTTGTGTGTAAGTCTCATGACCATAATTTTGCTACCAGTTTGCTGTCTTGTAGTCATAAGCCATCACCAGCCTCCTCTGTGGTAGTGTTACCACCCAAGTCTGTGGCGCGCAGGACCACCATCCAGAGCCACACGGACAGGCCTCTCAACAGCCTTGGTCTCCTCGGGCAGGTTGAGGGAGTATGGGATAATCATGGCAACAGGTGGGATTGTACCAAATGGGTTGAGGAGGCCCTTTCCATCAGGAATACGGCTCAAGTTAGCACTGGGCAGGAGGCCAATGCTGTCGGGCATAATACTTAGCTCATCGTTGATTATATCACCAAATAGGTTGCTCGTCACAACAACACCGTTAAGGCAAGTAAGGTTCCTCACCGTGCTTATAGAAGCGCTGTCAATCAACTGGCGCTTGCCCTTAAGATCAGGAGCTCCTCCTTAAATGAACTTTCGCCACAGGCGACTCGTCGCAAGCACATTAGCATTGTCAAGAGATCACACCTTCTTGTCGCTGCGACCACGGGCAAGAAACCCAGCCAGACGGGCAACATGCTCAGCCTCAGCCTCAGCATAGGAGCAACGCCTAGTGTCCTATGCTGAGCCGGAATTTACGCTCGCCAAAGTTAATACCACCAGTGAGTCCAGGGATAATGACAAAGTCTGTGCCGCGGAATATAGAGGCCTTGAGGGTAGAGGCGTCGACCAGAGAGCCAGACACGAAGAAACAAGGTTACAAGTTGCCATATGTGTCCATCCCTTTGCGAAGCTTCAGAGCGCTCTGCTCGGGTCGGACAGCACCGGTCCTTAATTCGGGACCGCCGAGGAGGACGGCATCAGCACTCTTTGCGGCGGCGAGGGTCTCGTCGGTGAGAGGGGTACCGTTGGCATCGATGGATCACTGAGACTGTCAAAGCTGGGTGTGTGCATGCAATGTGTGCTTAGGACTTACACCACTTATGAGATTTTTCTAGAGGCTGAACTTGCTAACGCTGGGCTTGTTCCTTTAAGAGTCTCGAGACCTTGTTTAACCAGACAGTTAGTCATTATGCTCTTTCTATAAACCGTCGCACATGTTTCCGTACCCGAATGCCCTCAGCAACAATCTGTTCGTAGTTCGTAGACGTTCAAGCTTTCAACTCCGAAGCTCAGGACTGCAGTGGTCACCAGCAAGCACGAAAACGTTGTATTCGACCATTTTGCATTAGATTTGAAGCTATGGACTTAATTGACAATGAGAGGAAAAAGAAGACATAGAGAAGAATCGATTGTTGGACCTTGTTAGCTGAATGGAGCCTCTGTTCTGTTGCTGCCCCACATCACCAACATTCTTCCCCGCTATACCGAGATCGGGGGCCATAAGCTCCGCCGGCCGGCTTTTGATTGAGTGGTCCGCTCGGGCCTTACGGCAAAGCTAACGGAAGTGGGCATTCACGGCATTGGCCAACGAGAGAAGACGTCAAGATCATTTTGGGTAGTAATCAGAAGTTCTGGAGTTCTCCATGTTTCGAGGACTCGATCGTAGCTCAGGATTCCTGACTATTCCATTCCTGTTCCTGTTGTAACTATCACGCGTGGACTATATGTTTGCGGTGCTGGCCCCTACATGACCTTGGTGGCATGTGCTCACTCAACTAGGTCGTCTTCTAAGCAACTGCTGATTATTTGACCCTGAATGTAATATTTTTGTCTGAAATGCCAATATTTATGTATGTACTCGATCAAATGCATTCGTTATCCAGTACTCCTGTCATCCAGTCTACTCCTTCAAGAAATGCTCATACAACCTGTTGCCTTATCGAAACGCCCTAAATGATTTGCTCGCCAATGGAGACGCTACGGGTACACCTCCCATCAAGTTTCCTCGTCCCGTATCTCGCATCCGGCCTCCTCGCATGTTCGGTGTGTTAGCACAGAATGAGCAGACATACACTCTTGGTTGAGTCCTGAGGTCGAGATTGATACACTTTCCGTGGAGCCACATTTCACAGGACTCGCTGTATTGAGTGTCAGCTCCGTTCATTTTAACTCTCCCACAGCCTTTTGCTCTGGTGGTCCAAAGGCTGGTAAAACTTACCACTGGATCATGGAACCGCCTCCCTCGTCAGCCCCCTTTCGGTTACAGAGACACCTGACGTGTCTGTCTGTTATAAGGCTTGACTCGGTAAGGGGCGACGGCGAGTTGCTGTCACCTCGAAAGGGACCAAAATGTCCACCCTGGAACGAACGGTGTTGTCCGCCTTGTCCCATTGGATTCGATCGCTTCCTTCGATCCTCCATGACCTTACGAAGCTCACTAGCAGCATCCCCGATCTTGTCCTTGCGCTCATACATCATCGTCTCATTCTCACTGTCCGCGTCGTGTTGCGATCCTCCAATAGTATCATGTATGCTACTCGTGCTCCTGTCACTAACACTACGTCGCGAAGAGTGAAAGATGGACCCAACTGGTCGCAGGGGATCAGGTAAAGCAAAGGACGCATTGAACGAGTTGTTCCTGCTAGGAATAATGATAGGCTCGTCGTCCGAGGATGATTCGTCATCGTCCGAAGGACCCAGGTCTCGTGGTGTTCGACTTCTATCACGAGTGAGTCCCGGATGATTGGCACTGGGCTCCCAGTCCCATTCATTAGGTACGATCGTTGTCTCTGCACGAGCTCTGCCCCTCGAGTCGATGGTGAATTTCACAGCTGTTCGAGTGGATTGGTGTTGCAGTGCTGGCCCCTCAGGGATGGAGGCCAAGCCTGAAAGGCGGTGCTGGCTCTTCATTGGAGACAACCTTCCGGCCGGTTTGGCTATAGGCCGATTTGGGGGTGCACTGTCGCTATTGGAGCCATTGCTCGCTTGTGAGACTGGCCGTGCCGGTGCAAGTTTGGGTAGTACAGGTCGGTTCTGTGGTTGGGCTCTCTTGCCACGGTTCTCGCTGAAACTCCTACCCATTCCAGGCCGAGGGTTTGCTTTGACAGGGGATGGTGCAAGTGCACGATCCGGTGCCTTTGTAGCCCTCAGGTCCTTCATGCTCGTTGATTGGCGGATGTTTTCACCCAAAGGTGTTCTTGATCTCGATTGGAAAATCGTGGCTTCAGCGGAGCCAGCCTGTGTCACTGGGATGAGAGCAGGGTTATCCAAAACAGAATTGTGTGGAGGTTCAAACAGCAATCCAGGGTTTACTCCATTCATGGACTGTCCAAGTCCAAAAGGGTCATCTAGAGGAGCGGAAAGGGCAGCAGACATGGCAGCACTTGCTGTAGTAACACCTGCCGAGCCCATAGGCTTTGGTGCAAGAGGACGGTCACGTTGCATGGTTTGCATAGGGTCTGAACCTGCGGAAGCGAATGGTGCATTAGGGTCTTGAAAGAGCGGTACCTCGCTATTCCAGTCGAAGGAACCTGTGTGACGGTGATGACCATGCTGAACAGGTGTCGTCTGAAAGACATTGGAAGGTGATGCGCTAAAGTCAAAGTCCATACCCATCGAAGGATCCCAGAAAGTGTTAGGTGTGGCAGCAGGTGCTGTCATGGGATATGCAAACATGTCACCAGAGGAAGCCATCAAGGCAGCAATATCATGTTGCTGTTGTTGTTGAGAGTTGCCAGTGAAGTCGGGCTGGCCGAAGTACTGATCATTTTGCATATTGAGCTTGTCGGCGAGCTTCCGCGCTCCCCTACGTCCAGTGGGTGGGGGTGTCGCTGTCTGCGAAGGCTCTGCACCCCGGACTCCGGCTTTCCTAGCCTTCTTGGAGGATTGAGGGTGTTTGGACGGATCAGGACTGGGCAGGGGTGTTGTATCGGTTATATATTCTTGAGGTACGGTTACTGAATTCGGGGATGAGGCCAAGCGACGTGAAGGCTCGACCGGCGGCAGTGGTAGATTTTGGTCCGAAAAGTGATTCACATGGGTTGCAATTTCAGCAGCAAAGGTGTCGTTGGATAGTAGCCTCTTGTGCTTGCTGGAAGGTGTGGCAGCATGAAAGTCAACGAAAGAATTTTGAGATCCACGGAGATTTCCAGGAGTCGAGTTGAATACGGAATATTCTTCAGCAAAATGCGGAGTCCAACCCCCGGCGTCGGTAACTGAACCTTGCCCGGGTTTGGGGGTTTCGAAAACGGGACTGGGAAAGGATTCGGAGGCAGGTGTTTCTGCAGAAGTTGGAGGGCGGTAGTTCGAATTGGCAAAACTGTACAACGCCGGATTGGTTAGTGAATTTGATACGGATGCCATGTTGATGATAGATCGGTTGATGACGAGGGGAAGAATTGGGCAATGCTGTGAATTGAGCTTGCCTTGAAGCCAGTTGATCTCCGTTCATAGCAAATCTAATTGCTTATCATAAAGGCCAACTCAGTTGCAGGCCGAGGGGATGCTTCGAGTTCGAGGTTGATGATGTGCACGGTCGGTCACGTTGCCGTAATAGAGCACTAGCAAGAGCTGATGTTTATGCAAAAAGCGGAAGAATCGTACTCGAGAAAAGTTTGAAACAAGAAAACAAGATCGAAAGATTGCAGTTCGTTGATCGGAATCGTGTCTGGTAGAGTGTCGAGCTCGGCGTGGGCAGGCTGTGACGGGTAGAGAAGATAGAGAGAGAAAGTCTATTTAGATGTCGCAGGTCGTTGGGTGCTCGTGGGGCATTATACAAGGTCGTAAACGATCATGGAAGGACGGAATAAAGGCATTAAGGTCTAAGACTGCTCTGCTTGGACAAGCATGATGATAAGCCACTGATGATAAAAAGAGCAAATGTGATGCAAAGGGAGGAACGAAGTCGGAATGGAATACGGGATGGGTAGGTAAGCCCCGATAAAAAAAGAGGAGGGGCAGGGAAGAAGGACCAGGTTAAAGAAAGGGAGACGACAGTTAAAGCAGGGAGAAAAATAGAAACCCCCGCCAAATGACGCCAGAGCAAACGAATGAATAGAAACAAAGATGTAACGTTTGAGTCTAGAGATTGAGACTGGGCTTGTGTCTTGTCTCGTTGTCAATGGAGATAGAGGATGGATGGATGTTGTTGAGTGGGATGATGGTAGCTGCATGTTGATGGGGATACCGAGGCCAGAGCTTAACAGATGCAGAACTAAAAGCAGAGAAATAGAGTAGAGTATCAGATTACTCGTACCTTGACTTCCATTAAACAGAGTTATTTCATCGGCTCGCAGGTTCGTCACGTCTCGTCTTGTGTCGTTCCGTCTCGAGTCTTCTCCTTCTCAACTCTCGTATGTGATGATGTCGTGATCTTGCGGGTGCCGACGTCGAGGATACCCTCTTCAGTTTAGGCAGAAGAAGGTTGAAGCGGTCCGTTCGTTTGCTCGCTTCGAGTCGGTAAATTCTCGATGGGAATGGATTGGATGGATTGGATAGGATAAGACTGCACGGGACGGATGCAGTGGATACAGTACGTGCCCGACCTTCCTATTTACAAACTACCTTGCCTTGCCTACACCTGAGCTGAACTCGACAGTTGAGCTGAGCTGTTTGCAGACGGGAACTTAGTAGGTACTGTATATCTCGTGGTACAGAAAGAGAGAAAATACAAACAAATGGGGGGCAGACAACAATTAGATAGGGCTGAGCAAATAAATAAAAGCTATGAACATTTATTAAAATGAATCTACAACTTCGAGATCGCAGGCTTGGTGGCGCATCAGCACCTCTTCCTCAACTTAGCCGTTGTTGGGCAACCGCCGGTAACGCTCTTCAGGGGGCTTCAGTGTGCTACGGACCTCTGCTAGCCAACCGCTGGAACAGTCCTAGACTAGAAGAGGCACCGCCCGAAGCCAACGGCTCAGCTCTTGAGCTGAGAAGATAACAAGAACACTGACTATTTAGGTATTCAACGCGATAGCCGTTGATTCTGTCATTGCGAGTTGCTATCCTCTAAAATAAACTGTGACTAGTTACTCTTGAGTTGTGATGAGCTCAGCAGATGCAGGAGAGTTGTAATGAAACTATCTCATCATGGTTGCACGCTATGACTCCCGTCATAGATATTTAGCTACCTGAAATAGGCGATACATCCCGATATGCTTTGATAGTATATGAATCCGCGGAACGCCGTATTGACTGATCATGATGATGACTATTAGACTATTATGATAAGGACAAGTTTCCCCCTCAAACATGGATGGTTGCATGTACCTATGTAAAAGGCAACTGACTGCAGTTCTCCAACCACGGATACAAATACCCTGTAACTGCATCCCTCACCGACTGCTGACAGCCAACCAACAAGTTCCCGAAACCACAACCAGCTCACCACTTTGTCATCATCGGCTATTGCTAACTGTCAGCCAAAGAAAACTGATTCAGCCGCATGTCTTGGAAGGGCAGTAATCAACTGAGCAAGCCTGTCTTGAGACGTGAGCATCAGGCCCAGACGTTGCTTGAGAAACAGGTCGTGTATCACGTCACACATTGAGACTTGTCAATAAATAAAAGAATCATTTTGGAATATTCAGGGCTTGGTGGCTTTGCACTCGTCATCATTGTCTGGTTGTCGGGGCCCTCTCATACTAACTAGTCGGGGAGCCGGCGACTTTATAGGTTATCAATATTTTCTTTTTTAAGCCTCATGTCCATGGTTCCCAAGTTATTCCTCCAATTACTTTATTTATAGAGTATGGTCATATGATGCAATGTTGTCTGCTCAGTTTCTCCTGTTTTGTCGAACAGGAACGCCCCGAGGTGGCTCAATATCCATCGGGGATAGTAAGGACATACCACTGTCTGCCTGGTCAACTTCACATGTCCCAACTAATGATGATGAGTGAGACATTGACTTGACAATTCTCGTGGCTGCTTCTTAGAGCCAACAGGCTGCCAAAAGTCATTATATTAGCAACTTTCTTTGTTAATAAGGTTCAAACGGGACGGATCGAACGGTAAAGACTGTGAATGGTGACAAACTCAATACCAGCAAACTATGGGCACTCCTATAACGGGCGCGGAAGTATTGACTCAGCAATCACAATGAAACTTTGGAGGTTTTGAGGGTTTCATAGATGTTACTCACCACTTTCTCAGACACAGTCGCGATACGTGTGCAACTTGATTCTACGACATTCATCGGTATTTGTCTTTTATACATGTTCTCTGAAGTTTATATGACTTTCATGTGCCTCTCACAGTGAACCCGCTCTCAATTCCAGCCAGATGGTAAGGTGAAGAATCACAGCGGCTCATGATTGGCCGCCCACGATCGACAAGATGGTGTGTGTCTTCTGGAAATAGACCTTTCTCGACCGGGGTTTTAAGTGCTTGCATCTCCATTTCACCGGACATTCCCAACTTTATTCAGAGTCATTCTGATAGCTATTGTCTTTCTCACGTGTTCTGATAAGTATATGTCTTTTAACTGCATGCATCTTTTTGTGCTTTTGCTTCGTATCACGAGATTTCACAGATGGTGGGCCTCTTACACATATATTTGTCAGTTTCTCAATTCATCATAGTCTCTTTTACAAGCGAGGTTATCACGACTTAGACGGAGTCTGCCGTGAACATCTACCGAGAGCCAAATCTGTCCCCTTATCCGAACAAACGTACACCGATGCCTGCAGTAGGTATAAAATATTGTGTGTATACTATACTATGTGATCTTTGCACACATCACATCACACCACCCTGATGAACATAACCCCCGTATAACACAACCTAAGTAACTGCCTAGCCTTGCCTTAACGTTATACGACACTATGCCACTACCGTCTATCAACTTTATTCAACCCCCGGCCGGCTTAAAGCGTTTCCTCCATCCGGATGCCGCTCCCCGAACCGGCCCCATCCGGAGTCTCCTCCGCCAACGCATGAATATGGGAGATTAAGCATTTGTTTCGTCTCTACTCTATTCACACCTTCACACCCCCCCGCGATCGAGAGTTCTGTCTCCTGTCAACACCCGTTTTGCCTCAATACAAAACTCTGTTAATTGCAAGGATAAAATGCTTGTTGACTGCCGGGAATGGCCTTGCTCGTTGACGATGCGTTGTTCAATTCCCAGCCTCGCTTCGTCTGCCCCCGCAAACTGAGAGATGGCTTGACAAAAGTTTAACTGACAGTTCAGGGTTCAAAGGTAACTAGAGTTCGTTTCAGAAGCGAAAGAGTAAATTTATTGAGAGACCCACGCACGTGCTGTGCTGTGTTGTGTTGTTTCGGCCAAGTTACGAAATCTACACCGAATTGTTCCGTCTTAGACTTGTACCAGTAAATTAACGCTGTATTATGTTCCCATTACGAGTATCCGTACGCACAAACACTGGGTTCATGACCCTGGCTCTCCTCGGCCTCGGGTACCTGTATCAGAACCTGCCAAGTCAAAGCCGTGACCGATCCTGATCCTGATCCTGATGCTGTCACGTCAATAATAGCAGAAACAACATGTCACGATATCTTCCGTTTCTCCAATGCATTATACTGTGCCTCTTCTCGCTTAACTTCAGTATAATATTACAAGAAATCTGTTAAGGAAAAAGAGGCCTGTTCGCCTACGTTGCTCGTACTTGGTAGTTAGCACATACCAATTTCTGCAAAGTCCCCCTCGCAAGGCTCGCATATGAGTTCCTGAAACGGAATCTGGCTGCCTTGGCTAGAGTCGTTAGACCGTTGGCACGATCAACAAAGGATCTCCGCTTCCCGCTCACAGACTTGTCAGCCTTGGTTATTCAAGATCTCGTCCAATTAACAATATAACGGAAAACACCAAACATTCTCCCCAGCGTTGCAGTACTCCCCTGGGAGTGGCAGAACGCTTGCCGATCTCCCCTGGCCAAAAGATCCCTGGCCTTAATAGCCATCACTTATACTGCTACTCTCTCTTCCTCCAAGACGAATAATGCCCTATCAAGAACCGCCGAGCATCCTGCCAGCCCCTCGTGGTGCCACTTTTCCTTCTGCAAAGCAACATTGCATAGTTGCAACGGGCTGACAAGCCAGTCCTTGTGTTGTAATTAATTCACGTCACATCGTGCTTTTCGCCCTCGAAACAAAACGGATCCGACGATCCCTTTTCATAAGGCGTTTCACGGAGACTTCCGTTTGTCGCTGTCGAGTACGGAGCAGAAGTCTCCGCCACCCATGTGAGCCAAGGTGCAGATGCAGACAAAATCAATAACAGTGATATTGGGTGACCGTTGCGTAGCTATTTCTATCTATGTAAATCCATGCCTTCGACTTCGACTGGCCAGCAGCATCGTCCATCTTGCTCGTTTCATTCATCAGGCTCTTCCCCAGAGGAAGGCTCCTAATCCTAAACCGACCATTCTATCTAGTGCAGTAAAAGCAAAAACTCCTGGGTATCTCTCAAAGTGAGCAGATGTAGAAAAAGAAAGAAAAAGAAGATAAGAAGTAAAAGAAAGAAGTAAAAAATGATATAGTGAATCCTCCACTTTTTTTCCTGGTTTCCTTTCTGACATGCACTTTTCCCAAATTTCTCCCAGCTTCAAGTAGGGGATGGCCTCGTCCACGTGGTGATCCCTCTCGAAACTGGTCGTTTCCTCCTCCAAAACAGCATAAGCAGGCCCTCAGAGGCAAGACAAGGAACAGAAATTAAACAGAAATCTTTAAGCACAGGGATCAACAAACTCATCCCTGGCTTCAACTGGTATCAAACATCATCTCAAAGATCTTTTCGTAACGTAACGAGTGTGGTGCCATCCACGATAATACATGTGCTGTCGTGGTACGGCCGAAATCAAAAGGAAAAATCTAAAGTGTAAAAAGCAGAGTCGTGTCGAGTTAAATCATGTTCGGAAATGGCTCAGTCGTAAGGACGTTTCCAGACATCGGATCAATGGTATAGTGCTCCTGGGGAGCGAGAACAGAGGTGACTTGAGGGTGAGACGTGATCTGGGACATAGTAGAGGGTCTAGGCGTAGTGGCAAGCTCCATCGAGGAGACAGGCATCTGGGGCGTCAAGGGTCGTTGATGTTGAACTTCAGTCTTGGGCTTTGCCATGGTCGACATGGCCAGCGCCCTAGCGTTGCTGCTTTCGCGGCGACGCTTAGGTGTGTCTTTCACCTTGAGATGTGTGTGACACTAGATATCGTTAGTCAAGGCCCCTCTCTTGTTGGGTTAGTCCGAGTTACCTTGTACGCGTGTCTGAACCAGGTGGTTCCCTTCTTCTTGCTGCTGACAAGGGCAATCCACTGCTCGCAGCTACCACAAAGACCCTCCCAAACATCAGGGTTACCATCCATGCGTCGCTTCTGTTGGGGTTCCTGGAACGAGCTTCCAGTGGCGGCGCTAATGCCGTGAGAGAAAGACTTGTCATACCAGAAGGCAGAGTTCTTCAGCACGAGCCATCGCCCAGGCTTGCAGATTCCACACCAGCCCTCTCGCTTGTTGCCGTGACCACGAACCCATCTAGGGGTGTAAAGGTCGCCCTCAAACCGCAACTCCTGCTCGCGGGGGATCATATCGGGATCCTCGGGGTTCATGTCCTCAGGAGGTGGAGGGATCTGCTCTTCTCGGAGAGCCGCGTACAGCTCAGGAGGGTCAGAAAGGTCCGTGTAGTGTCCGTTGAGGCAAGCGGCATCTCCGTTGCTCTGAAGCATTCTGAAAAGACCGTGAGACAGAAGTGGCTGAGGCGGGGCGAAATGGTTGACGTCGGTTTGCCAGGGCTGCTGCTGGGCCATCTGAGATGGGAGCTGGGTCGGAAGCAGCATGCTGTTTCTCTGGTAGACGGGAGTGCTGGGGACAACGAAAGGTGCTTGCTGCATGGCCTGGAGGTTGCCATAGTTGAGAGGCAGAGGAGTGGTACCGATGGCAGGAGAAGAGTGGCCGGAGTACATGTGCTGGTGGCTGTTGTAGACGTCCGGGCAAGCATGGTAAACGTACTGGGCAGGCTTGCGGCTCGCAGAGGTGTTGTAAGTACCAGTAGACCATCGCTTGAGTCTTGGCCCCTCGACACTGTAGGGAGCAGATCGAACGTTGCTGGGTCTAGGAGACGGAGAAGCACCGCGGCCACGACTCTGAGTCCTCACAAGGTCGGTCCTCGACTGAGGAGTCATTCGCGGCGAGGCAACGGGTGAAAGCTGGGTGGAAGACATCATGGAAGTGCGGTTAGAAGGCGGTGGATAATCAGAGCTGAAGGAGGGCGCCTCAGAGAGCGCTGCCGAGAAATCATCGAGAGGCATGTCGGAGAAGGCTCCAGAAGTGGACATCGAAAAGGAAGAACCGGACATTCGACGCTGTTTTGAACCGTCATCAATGGCCATCAGATCTTCTTCGACAAGTGTTCCCTGCTTCAGGTCAAGAACGGGGATGGCTTCATCGGTTGTGAAAGAGCTCATTCCCATGGTCATATCGTAGTCCATGCCGTGAAGATCAAATTGATCTTCGACTTGCTTTTCCATCCATGATGCTGTTTCAAATTAGTTTGAGTGATATCATGGGGCTCGATTTGACATACTGTTGTCCATAGTTGTAGGAGGATAAAAGTCTTGATGCATAGATCCGGGACGTGACATGGTCTCACTGGGGGTTTGCTGGAATGAAACTGAAGATGAGTCCCAAGATGGTACTGATGAGAAGTTCTCGGCACCGCAGAAAGAGAATCCCTGATAGATGGGCATAGGACGAGGCTTAGACTGAGTTGCTGGTGTTGACCACATCTCGTCCGAGCCCAGCACGGATTCGTTTTCGATAAATTCGTTTGAGTTCATGTTGATTATAGGCGTAGGCCTAGATAGGTATGCAAGCCAGCTGTATAAATACTATCACAGATAGAAAAGAAAAGTTGAGTGTCAACTTTGATGTTGCTGCGTGAATAAAGTGTAAGTATTTCGTGCATATGGCTTAAAGGAAGGACAAGAAAGTATGAAGCATACAGGTAGGGTGGTGGTAAAAGCAGGAACCCAGGAGTCTTTACAGGAGCGAGCCGTTAAACTATTATGCAGAATCTATCTGTCAAGGGCAGGGTGGTGTCAGCATGAATTCTCGATGAGATGGTGGACGATCATGGTAAACTGGCAAGCCCAGGTCCACATCATATCTGGATCTTCGGGAGTGCCGCGGGACATCTCGAGCTTACCTGGTCAACTAAGAGAGCAATGGCCAAGTCGAATGTGGGAGTAATTTCCGGGCAGTCGACATGCGTTGTAAGGAATGGATGTGTTGTAAGGAACGATCACAGTCGATTTGGGGGATGTCAGGCGGTTAGGGTATAGTAGTATGTACTATCGAGTAAACAGGATCCCTTGAACTGGTGACAGCGGAGACTGACGCGTAGAGAGTGAATCGGTTGTTTGTCTTTTGTAAAGGAAAGTGGCGTAGTTGGTTTAAGCCCTGTATATGAAGGAAAGGATAGCTAGACCTGGACTTGGATAGCGGTGGGTGGGCTTGCTATATTATACGGTTTGATGACATGCAAGTGTTTGTGTTAAGGAATGACTGGAGACAAAATGGACGAACAAAGTTAATGAGCTGGTAGATTTGCGGAAGAAGCGAAAGGGTAGCGGAGCCGGAACCTGGTGGTATAAGAGAAGACGTGTATGATGGGCAAGAGGCATCATCCATGGAGGCAAGGAAGCTCCGCAAGTCAGGGACGGTCACCAGGGGAGAGGTTTGGATAGACGGGAGGGGCTGGACCGAGTGGATTCCAACACGCAACACAGACCGATCTATGAACTGGTACAAGAGAAAGCGGATACATAGCAGAGGAGGGGGCTATCTGGTGCAAAACAGAGTCGCAGCGCTCCTGGGATAGGATGGGGCCCAGCAAGTTGCGAGTACAGTAGGAAAGTTCGTCAGTAAGAGTCAAGGAAGTTGAGAAGCCGGTGGAGCTAGAGGACAGGGGTATGGGCAGGGATTCTTATGACCCCGGACTAGGGACAATAAGGCCACAGCTTCCAGTCAGCAGGGCTAGAAGTTGTACTAAAAGAGAGTTAGATCCCGTAAGAGGGCGTGAAGAGGATAACAACGATATCGAGAGGCAACCGTGGAAGATGAAGCTGCGAGATGATGGTCCTGTATAATACCAATTGATGATTCCAAACCGACCCCAAGACGACCAAGAGTGGCGCAGGCTTCAAGAGTGTATCGACAAGGGACTCGATCGGGCCACTGGACCGTCCAGTCGGGCTGCACAACAGCAACTCGACGGAGGTGGCTTGTCTCATCCTCTGAAGAAACAAGAGGCGACGAGGGACGTGTGGATGGACGGGCGGACTAGTGAGTCGACGAGGTCGAAATTCAGTGTGTCGACTCAAACTGAGCCACGTTAGACCCGTCTGGGGTTGACAAAACTTCCGACGACAGCGGATTCAAGCTGTAGACACGCCACATCTGTTGACCGACACCCAGACCTTGGGTGCGATAACTTGATGCCTCACCTCGGCCGTTCTTCTCGACACACCCCTAAAAATCGACCGGCACGCCCCCCTGCCAACCCCGGAAGAGGGACAATACTCTCTAGAGTCGAGACAGGCCAGGGTATAGCAGATGCAGTATGCTATTTTTCACAACAGTTGAAACCACTAAAGCCCGGATGTTAAGGCTAATTGCTCGATCAAGTCAATTCAGGAACCGAACCGAGTTGCAGCGGGATCGCCTACCGCCTGAGCGCAGACCTCTCGATATCTGCACTCACGGCAATATGGCAATATCGTACATATGTCAAAGACCCCGTCCTCTGATCCCCCGCATGAGGGGCACTTAGATGGCGAGATGCCAGAACTTTTGTCACGATCGTACGGCGGTTGTCCCTTAGGGAGCTTGACGGAAGATTTGATCAATTTTTCTGAGGTAGCAAAGTCGGCGACAGCCGTATAGGCGAAGCGGCAGCTTCTCACGGCAATGTCGGTATTTTTTCTTGAATGATAGGTCATCCGCAGACTGGTGGCTCAGCATGCATCTTGCTTGGGACAAAGCAACACCATTCGCATCGAGACAGTGGGCGATGCGCCCTGAATTCTGGGCTTAGCCAGTCGATTTCGAAAGCAGGTGTGACATTGTAGAGGCGGAGAGCGAATCACAGGCACAGTCGAGCTGTGGCATCTGTATCCTCAGGCGCTGATATAGACTGAATTATGAGTTATCCAATTTAAAGTAACTTTGAGGCTCTCGATCTCCTCCCGCTAGGTTGATGGAGGGTATATTCGACTAAGACACAGAAGCATAGCTGAGGCTGCTATTTGCTTTCTCTTGGCTGATGTTTATCCAAGTGCTGTGATCACATTCGAGATGCGCTGGAGAGCCAAAGCAGAGGCTGCAAGCGTAGCAAGATGAGGACAAGCGCGTGTTTGAAGTTGTAAGAGAGTGGGTCATGGAAAGCCATCTGATTTGCAGCGGCAGGACAGGGGTTTTGGGGCAAGAAGCGGGACGAGTATCTTGTTCCTACCGTTTTGGCGTAGAAGCCGCAATTCAGGGTATCTGATTGGATATCACTGACATGTCTCAGCTGCTAGCAGGGAGGCCGGCGTGTCTCAGATCTGTGTCAAGACCAGGGGTATATGGATGAGATCCACTGATACGCCGAATAATATCCACTCAAAACCCACAGGCTGATTTCGTGGCTCATGTTTAAACACCCAGGGCACCCACAAGTCCACTAGAAGCTCACTGGAACAAGCTCATCAACAGCGGCTTTGCGCCTGGAAAGCCACATCTTACAGGCGAGTCGGTTAGGCGAGGACCACGTCAGAGCTCAATCTAAAGACTGAGCACATTTAGATGGTGGATTTCAGTTAATTGTTGTGGATCATTTAGGCTATGAATAGCAGATGGCGTTCACATTCTCTTAGACAAGAGCATCTCCAAACAGCCGGTCCTTTCATCTTGACCGTCTATCGCTCAGTCCGTAACTGATCTCGATTTGTTTTCATCTCTAATGTTTTAGTCGATTCTTCAGCTCTCAGCTCAGCTACTAAATTTGGTACACCTGAAGATCCGTTCCTACCAAAATCCATACGCCTGAACATCGAACGACACCACGATTCCTTCATAGAAGAAGAATCCGCTACTATCACGATTAGTGCAGAAACCCCCCATCTTCAAGCCTTCAGATCATCTTCATATCTCACAACAAGTGCCGGACTCTCTCTAGGGGTCAGGGAATAGCCCAGTTGATACTGTTACATCGCGTTGAGACTCCGTTGTTTTCCTTTGCATCCATATCATCCGACCAGTGCTTCCCCTCGTCTCATATCCATAGCTAGGGAGGGACCTTCTGTAGAGTCTCATTCGCATATTCACTTTTACTCGCAACAATTTATTCCAGCGCAACGCGTCATCTATTTGTCAGTGTGTTACGAGCTATGTCTTGAGTTTTCCGTGCCTGAGCTTGTGCCTGAGCCTGTGCCTGGAGCTATGATGGCTCTCCACAGTGAGCACGGTAGTCTCTTCCATAGACTTGGGTCGACGCCCGACAGCTCGGAACATAAACGAGGCTGTCAATTGACGTGATAACTAACAATAGACTTGCATAATCGTTTATAAACGCGTCAATGCTCAAGCTGTTGAAGGTTTGTTGAGGTGCTCCGATAGTGACGATATCGTGATCTTGATCTTGATGGAATGTGCTGCACCCTGCGGCCGTCAACCTCAGGACGGCTAGAGGATGCTCTGCCCGTTTCCGCTTCGAGATAAGCTGTATCGTAAAGAGGAAGTTGCAGGATAATCTGCCGTGCACTAACTCCAACAGAATTTCTTTGCTCATCTTCTTCAAGCGTTCCATAATTCTTCTATGTGTCGCCCGGTAAGGCCGTTTTGTGGCCAGGGTCTCATACATCCGTTCCTGAATCACTACTCAAATGGGAAATTACACCACCACCTTTTGGGAGTGAGCATGATTCAGGCCTTGTCGATTCCCTCAAAATGGACAACATGAACCAATTGCGACACTTTAATCTCCCCGCAATGAACTTCTTTCATTTTCTTGTTACGTTACATATCTAGCACCCTGGAAAGATAACTTCTGGAAGGCCTCTGCCCTGCCCTCTGTATCTGTCACAACGTTTCCGTCTTTCCCTCAGCGCTTGGAGATTCTGGAAATAGAACAGCAGAAACATCGCCCACAACGGGTCCGATCCCCTTAAAACATTAATATATTTAACAAACTCTCAGGGAAACGTTAATGTCATCGTATCCCGGTCATAGCCCTATCATGCCGAACCGGTCTTCCGTTCCCTAACTTAGCCTGTGCTGTTGGCTGCTGCTTGCGCGATGCAACAGTTACTCCTTGTTGATCCTCTTCCACACTTCATGCTCGGCTGCAGCAAGACTCTCGCCTGCAGCCGAAGCCCACTTCTTGGCGGCCGACCAGACTCCCTCCTCATCGTTGTCTCCTATCAGAGATGGCCTGCGCTCCTGGAAGACTGATGCTTCGTGAGCCGCACGCTGGGCGCTGGAGAACTCGGACGCGTGCACGTTTTGGTGATAACCAGGTGGATGAGAAAGGTCGCTTCCGGAGCCTCCGCCTGGCACGCCCGTTGGGCCCAGGCCAGCCATAGGGGACGGGCCAGGAAGAGGAGCTGCAGTCGTCGCTGAACGAGGAGCGGCGAACTCTGACCCACTGGATATAGGCGCATAGGGCACCTGTGCTGGTGTAAACTGTGTCTGTGTCTCGCGCATAGTCTCGCCGGCCTTTGGAGGTGGTGGTAAATACGCTCCGTTTTGCGGCTCCGGTACAGCTCCCGGTTGCGGGGCCGGAGGGCTCGAATCTACAACTGCCCGTGTTGGGGTTGGCTGGATGTTGGCGGAAGGTTGAGGTGCCCCAGTTGGAGTTGGCATAGACGGGCGAGCGCCTGGCTGAGCTGCCGGGTAAGTGGACGCCGGCACTTCATTGCTTGCAGGTATTTCGGCTGTCGCCACTGGATCATCTGAGTGCGCCGTCTTTGGGGTGATTCCTGACGCCTTTGCTGCCGTGATAGGGCTTGAGGTGTGAATAGGAATTGGAGCCATATTGCTGAGTCCTGGACGTTGATCCTGTATGGAGGTGTATGGTCGACTCTCCTGCGTTCCGAGCGTTTGTGTTGTTCCAAGGCGAGATTTCGTGTTACCCCAAGGTTTTGAATCTTGTAAAGTACTTGTCCTAAAACATCGAGTGTGATGAGATGTTGTCTGAATAAGAGAGTGGCGATGGATGCCAACTACGTCATGTGATCTGCTTTAGGTGCCTAGTACGCGGTTACCTGCAGTCAGCGGGGAAATGCCGATCGATTCCCGTCGATAGTTCCGTGTCTTTTTCCTATTTCCAAATGCGGAATACGAGAATTGATTCTAGAACAAACGGTACCTATCCTCTCAACTTGGATTTTGCGATAGAGTGACGTAAGACTCCCATTGGATACACAACTACCCTAAGGTTGCAAGACATTGGTGCCTTTTCTTCTTCTTTATAGACAATACGAGGGCTAGGGGAGGAAAGAAAACTTAGAACCTCGACCCTCAGTGATAAAACTATTTAGGTAAATCTAGCCTAAGCTTAGGGGGCTCCTTGCTAAGTTTATTTTGGTATCCTCTTTTCAAGTCTTGAGTTTTGCTCCCTGAGGGAGGGCTATGTAATTGTCTAGGTTCACTGTGATATTTAATGCATCTAAACAATAAAAATGCTCTGGATTGGAAAACAACGGCTCCGATGGAGATGTCCTAAGATCGCTGAATGCTGACCAGGCTATGATGCCATCTATCTGTATATACAACTAGTTGAGAGCATGATCTGCCTTGTCATCCACTGCATACCTCCCTCCAGTCACCCAAGAAACAGTCTAGTTCTCAGACGACTTGTAAGGACAACCCGCGAACGCTTTCGTCTTGACAACCTCTTCGAAACCCTTCGTCTCTTCAACGCCCTTGCCAACAACCTTATCGGGACCCAAATCCTCAAAAAGGAAACCTTCAGACTTCATACTAGGCCCGCCATCTCCAGGAAGTAACCCGCCAGATAGCCATGTGATAATTGCTTCGGGGTTCCAACGTTGCCAGAAAGTGGGAGGAACATAGAATGGCTCCTTCATGTAATGATACGACTTGATGCGTCCGGTCTGCTCGTCAGGGTCGGAGAGGTATATGGAGGGTGCTAAGCGAGGGAGGCAGAGGTGGCGGACGATGAGTTTTCGAACAAGCAGGAGACTGTATGTCAGAACTGTAATAGCTAAACCTGGCTCTGGGAAACTGTTATCATGTAAATATCTGGTCGTAGAAATAGAAATAGTATGAACAGAAGACTTACCCAAATGCTCGTCTCAAGCGAGGTCCCATAAGGACACAAGCTGCCGAATAACCAAGGGGAGAAGCAATCTTGGGATACGAATCCAACAGCATCTCCATGAGAACATGGCCAAGCTCCTGGATTTCCGATGTAGGGCGCAAATGTTTGTCCTCGTAGTCTCCTCCAAAGTGTGTCATGTCCTCGAAGAATTCGAGACCATCTGTCCACTCATTCTTCCCGAGCACAGTCCTGTAGTCGATATCCATCATGTCTGCAACATACTTCCACAGAGTTGACAGGCTAGCAACTTCCATTTCGGTGAGTTTGCGGTACTCATAGATGTTAAGGAACCGAACAGGCTCAGCAAAAGAGGCGTAAAGCACATAAAGCAGATCTTCTTGCTTGATCTTACCGCTCTTGATGTATGGTGCGTGAAGGAAGTTTGTGCGCGCCACCGCTTTATGAAGAACAGGCGACGTAGGAGGGAAGTTTGCGAAACTGTCATCATGTCAATTTTCATAACTCGAGCAATGAAGTCCAAGTACTCACCAGACATAGACGGCTTCAGTATCTGCATATCTAGTATTCGTCAGTAGAAGTCACAAGATCCCATGACATTCATTTAGATACCTTTTGGGCGCCTTCTTTCGATTAGCTAGATCGCTGCCGCCATAGAGAACATGAGCGACGGTTTGAACAGCATATGTCTAAGTATTGACGTCGTTAACACACAAGCTTTAAATGTTGACACTAAGTCGGCAACTAGTAGTTAGTTAAACATACCTCAAATAGAGCCAATCGAACCGCAAGGTCATAGAATAACGGGAACTCGAATCTAGCGATATTCTGAACAACTTGAAATGCATCTTGATTTGTCATGCGACTTAACGAGGCACGGTCGTGAAACCTCAACTTGGATCGAAGCGAGTTAATTCTGGAGAAACGCAAAAGAGAACAGAGTACGACATAACTAAGAAGGGCACCAAGAATGATTGGACCCGACCGAGAAGTGGGTGTAAAACTGGTCAACAACTCTGATTGAAGGCTCTCAGAAGCTGACGCCTTCAAACTTGGCTTTGCTGCATCCATAGCTGTGTTGATGAGCTCCTACAGAGTTACTGAGAGAGGGGAAACAGCGCAAAAGACGAAGGAGAAGCGAGATCTACGAGAGCCAGGAAAGGAATGTGTACATATTTATGGAACCCTTGTAAGAAGTGCGGCCTTCAACCCGAGTTGGGAGTGTTTTAAACGTGCTAGATCCATGATGCAGAACCCCACTGGCCCTATCGGATGAGGGGTGTTGGCAATGGCTTTTAACGGTCACCAAAAGTTGCAAGTAGCTAATGGGCCAATGGTGTGAGACACGGGAGTTTTTTTGAGGCTGACGCAACTATTCTGAAGTCTAGAAATAGTGTTTGCTATAATATGGTTATGCAGCTGAGGCGGATAAGCTGACAACCCTACAACTTAAATTTGCAGCAGTTTGGTAAGCCCTATAGGTACATAACTTGCTATGTTCACTTTCTGAAGGCCGACCGGAAGTGAGGAGGAAATAGATGTCCAATAGCAAGAGCAGAGGGAACAGCAGTGTTGACTAGGAACCTTTAAGTAGTGATCTCCGACATTTGCACATGTCAATATCGCCCCCAGTATCTGGGCCATCGCTCGTGTAAATCCAGATCAAACAAAGCCTCCATCATCGTGGGAGAAATAAGTGATTGGAACAATAGGTTATTGTCCAAAGCATTGTATACGGATATAGTGGTTGAAACAGAATACTTCCGCCGCGGATTCAAGCTGTACTCCGCAACTCTATCGAATAGCCTCTTGTGGGGAAGAGACGCTACACGGACCCAATCGCCAATGCCTATTCGAGGTCCCGGGTCATCAAAAGTCCGAATGGTTTGCGCTAAACCCATTTCGCTGCCGCGATTCAGACCATGAATGCGCTCCTGGTGTTTTTGAGAGCTTGTTGAGCGCGCGCTGGAAGCTTCTTCAACCAACTCACTATCGATGTGAGCTTGCTCAGCGCCATTCTCACCGCAACATTAGAAAGTTCAAGGCCAATCCATCAATATGGTTGGAAAAGTCAGCGAAAGAGTCCTCCTGCGGGAAGGTATGTTCCATTATCACTTGTCGGTAGCGATTCGGCTGTCGTTCTAGACACATGTACTGACAGATTGCCTTAGGTCTTGAGAGAACTGACAATGGCATGAAGCTGACGACATGGCCTGATGTCACCCCAATTAATCAGAAAAACTATTATACGTACGATGATCCTTTCGAATAAGCGGCGTTTATGCTGATGCTTTGTTAGTGATTACATGAAGCGCGATGACCAAGTCCTCGCCCTCCGCCTCCAGAGCGATGCCACCCGAGATCGACTAGTACAAAGTGCTCGCGACCGGGATCGCGCTCTATCCAAGACTGCCAATGGGGAGCTACCACTTCCTGTCGCAGATCTTCCTGACGAAGATGGTGCTACAACACCTTCGGCTGGCCTGGATCCCTCAAGGGTCATTGTGATCCACCCCGGCAGTCAAAATCTTCGAATAGGCTTTGCGAGCGATGCCCTCCCCAAGACAATTCCGATGACACTAGCGACCAAGTTCCCTCAGACCGAGTCCGAGATGTACGAGGCCCTGCCACGACGACAATTCGAGGCCAAGACTCCCGATCAACAATATGGCGAAGAGTGGTCAAAGAAATACAACAAGATGTGCAATGACCTCAAGGTCGAGATGCGAGCCAATAAGCGCAAAGTCTTGCCCAACTCGAAGGAACTTGTCCAGACTTTCAACCGCCGTACGGAACCCGAAGTTATCCAGAAGCACAATGACCCCCTTGAGATCGAATGGACTGATATCGAAACGCTTGATGACCCCGACTCATTAGCTTCGTGCTTTATTGGACACCAAGCAGAGCGTGTTCCCGACGACTCGAATCCCAAATTCAAACTTTGGTGGCCTATACAACATGGACAGTGGAATGAGGATGGGTACACAAGTCAGGAGCATATGTACGATGATTTTGAAACATTACTCGATAAGGCATTGAGGCAAGAGCTTGGACTGAAGACAAACAGCGAATGGCAACAGTACAGCTGCGTTTTTGTCATTCCCGACTTATACGACAAGAAATACGTGGAGCAAATCCTGCGATCGTGCATGACCTGGTTCGAATTCTCCAGGGTGTGTTTCGTCCAGGAAGGAATGGCTGCAACTTTTGGTGCCGGATACACACAGGCCTGTGTTGTCGATGTGGGAGCTCAGAAGACGGCCGTGACCTGTGTAGAAGACGGTCTTGTCATCGAGGATTCAAGGATCAACCTGAAATACGGAGGCTACGATATCACGGATACATTCCTCAAAATGATGCTTTACGACAACTTTCCTTACCAGGACATGAACCTCCGACGACGATACGATTTTCTTCTTGCTGAAGAGCTGAAGATTAAGCACTGCACCATGTCGCAAGCGGATATCTCTGTCCAACTCTTCAACTTCCATGTCCGGGCTCCTAACCAACCAACGCGGAAATACGCTTTCAAGACATACGATGAGGTCATTTTGGCTCCGATGGGAGTGTATGACCCAGCCATCTTCGACAACAGCACCAAGTTAAGAGGACGGCGTAAGCTGGTTGAGAGATCTTACAACGCCTACGACGTTGATATTCCAGACGACCCCACCTCTGCCGCCCAATTAGCTATTCTAGCGCTTGTCCAGCCGTCGATAACGTCCAACGCCAATGGTTTCACACTGTCACAGCCCGATATCTCAACGCCTATCAAAGAGAACAAACAATTCAACTTCCTCGGAGCAAAGGAGAGCATGACCAACGGAACACCCATGGGTTCTCATGCGGGATCTCCTGCGCCGGAGGGCGCTAACACGCCGCTTCCATATGTTTTTGGCAAGGACAGGGAGGGTGTGAATGGAGGTAGCCCAGCGCCCAATGGCTCTCGTGCTGGAGGCACTCCTAATCCCGGACAAACACAACCACCAGCAGGCATGTTTGTCGATGCTGCTGCCCGAACCGCCAAATCCATGGCCGCTGAGCGAGACGCCGTGCTACCGGTCGCTCCTCTCGATATTGCCATTCTCACAAGTATTCAGAACGCCGCTAAGGGCGATGAGAAGAAGCTGCGAGATTTACTTGGAAGTATCATGGTTATTGGTGGTGGCGCCAAGATACCTCACTTTACGGTTGTCCTGGAGGAGAAGATCAAGGCCCGACGACCCGAACTCAGCGATCGGATCCTCGTGAGTCGAAGTGCGAGAGATATGGACGAACAAGTGGTCACCTGGAAAGGTGCCAGTGTGTTTGCTAAGCTGTCCACCAACGACTCATGGATTACGCCTTTCGAATTTGAGAGGCTGGGCGCCAGGACTCTTCACCACAAGGTGCTCTGGGCCTGGTAAAACGAGACCTGCAGGATAATGGACTAATGGAGTTTGGGCACAGGCATGGAGTATGGGTAACTTGTATCTTGCATCACTGCAATGCAGCATGGAGCCGATTATGAAGGCAGCCGTAGACAGAAGCTATAGGTTGGGGTTGAAAAGCCACTAGATATATGGATGTTTATTTATATGGTGAACTTGACTTACACATGGAGACATGACACATATGGAGCTAGCTTGATCTTAGCGAATCGTGATTATGGTGTAACAACTTGAACGCCACGCGATATTGAGACTCACTTTTCAGCATCAGCTACAAACTTCGTGTTCCAAGACTGAATCATTCAACATCTTACGATGCTCTTTTCTCCGAGTGCGATATCGGGTGCATACATGATGCGTGAAGATTATGTAATGGCCCCGTCATTCGATCGATATCCGAGCTTCAAGCTGGAATTAGGTACAGTAGCTCCCCGGTCATCCGCCCTTATTGTTTAGCACTATTATTGTTTGGGCATTTCATCACATACACCCCGTCGCGCTTGGAACGAACCACTACGTCAACAATCCGCGTGCCAAAATACCAGTTTTGTTTTTGTGTCTGCAATGTGATTATCCCTCCTCTTTTCCAAACAACAATCCTTCCGAAAGAACCCCGCCATGTTGCGATATCTCCCATTTGCGCCATCCACGACGCCTCTACAGGCACTGACGTACCTTCTCGGCATATCGCTCTTCTCGATCTCCTTTCTTGTCTTCTTGAACAGCTCTGTTTCTTTTGTTATCACCGACCTGATTGGGCAGAAGGAGGGCGTTGGTGATGTCGTGGGAACTCTGGGCTTCGTCGATGAGCTCGTTGCGCTCGTCGCTTGTCCAGGATGGGGTCTTGTGTCGGATCGTCTGGGTGTTAGATGGGTTGCTGTCATTGGATACGCGATAATTGGCGTCTCGCTGGCTCTGTTTGTGCAGGCCAAGACTGTATATCCCCAATTGTTGCTGGCTCGCGTGTTATTCGCAATCGGCGCATCTGCAGCGTGAGTTGAGACAGAGCGTATAGCTTACATGAACGGGCATTGCTAACTTTAGAAGGGCCACAATGGTAACTGCGATACTACCATCTTTGACGGACGATAGCAACAACGAGGAGGATGAAGCCCAGGCCAGAATTAAAGCTCTCCAGAATGCGACAGCCCGAAGCAGCATTGCCTTCTCAGTCGAATCCGAAGCCACAATCACCCAGGAACGATACACACAATCTATTTCTGAGCCAAGCACAACAGATACCGCCGATACTGCTGCAGGAAGGCCATCGAAGCTAGCGGGATTCGTTGGACTGTTTACTGGATGCGGTGCGCTTGTCGCACTGACGCTGTTCCTCCCACTCCCAGCGCGATTTGGCGAGAATAAAGGCACTACTCCCGCTGAAGCAGTATCGTATAGCTTCTACGTTGTTGCGGCTGTCGCATTGGCCGTGTCTATCTTCGTTGCGATCGGTCTGCGCAACATCAAAGGTGAAGAGGGGAAGGGTTGGAGAATGCTCTTCGGACTGAAGAACGATGACGAACCAAGTGACGGAAACGGTCGTGAGCGACGTGTGAGTCCAAGACAATTAGATTTCGCTTGATTTTTCACTAACAAGATATAGAAGCTTGCGCCGTATCTCCACCTCATGAAAGACTCAGTCTTCCTTGGCTTCGTTGATTCACGAATCGGACTTGGCTATGTTGGCGGTTTTGTTGCGAGAGCTTCAAGCGTTGCCATCTCACTCTTCATCCCTTTGTACGTCAACACGTTTTACATCAGCAACGGTTTCTGCAAAGGCTCGCCTCACGATTCGTCGCCCGAACTCAAGGAGGAGTGCAGAGCTGCATACGTCCTGTCTTCCATCCTTACTGGTGTGGCGCAACTCATGGGCCTCATTTGCGCTCCCATCTTCGGATACCTTGCCAGTCGACCTGGTCGCATCAACTACCCCATCGTCGTCTCGACTATTTTTGGTATCGTAGGCTACATTGCCCTTCCGCAACTCTCCAGTCCTGAAATCAAGGACGTAGACGGCAGAGGCGGTAGTCCCGCAATCTTCTTTATTGTTTCACTCCTTGGTATCAGCCAGATCGGCGCTATCGTTTGCAGTCTTGGTTCTCTTGGCCGTGGAGTTCTCGCAGTTGAGCTGCCTCGAACCGCCCGCCCCGAAAGCCTGCTCCAGCCAGAGGAGTACGAATCAGCCAACGATGAGAGCCGGCCTCTCATCAGCATTACGACGGACCAAGAGTCAGTCTCCCGCATCCGCCTCAAAGGCTCTATTGCAGGCGTGTATTCTTTGTACGGTGGCTTTGCCATCTTGCTACTTACTAAGCTAGGAGGCTTCCTCTTTGACAAGCTCTCCAACGGGGCACCTTTCTACATGATGGCCATTTTTAACGCTGTTTTGCTGGCATTCTCTCTTGGAATGGATGCTTCGCACACATTTTCACATCGGGTGTAAGATATTTTAGCGACTCTGTCTTCTTGTAACTAGATACGAAATAAATGAAAAGCGTTTTTCTCTCCTTTCATTAGATCTTACGGGGCCACCGGTCTAGTGTTATTATCATAGCAAAATATCACTTACTTAAAGAAGAAACATTGATATGAGGCAGATACAAATTTATTGGAACTGCTATCCTCAACCGTACCAGATATCAGTGCTGAAAGTTGTCAGATATGTCCACCCCCTGGATTCTCAACCCAGATTTCTAATACCTACATAAGTGTTCTTCGGTCTCACCATGATGTCTCGTCTCCCTTCTCGTCAGTGGTGCGATCAAACTTACGGATCAAAGTCAGGGGGGATATTGACCTAACGTCGACGTTTAATACGACGACGCATGGACTCCCGGAGCTCCTTGAACTTGCAGCGGAGCTTTTCTCGGAGTTCATCACGGGCATCTTTGCAAGCGGCCTTGAAATTGTCGGTATGATACTCCATATTGAGGCAAAAGAGCTCAAGGTGCTCCTTGAAGATGTTGTCCCCATCGCTCTCCTGGTCTTCAGGGTCGATAGCTTGGTAATACTTCATTGTGGTGGTTTGTGGTTTCTTGGCTACTACTGAGTGTATGTAGTGCTCTAGGCGTGTAATGGCGATGAAGAATACCTTTGAAGTTGCTTTGGTATCGTTGCAGGCTTACTGAAGTATTCTCAAGAGGTTGTTTCGCTCTGAAGTGAGTGTAGAGGAAAAGTGAAAGGAGACACTCACAGCTAAGGACGGGCTTTTTATACTCAAATATCTAGAAGCACCATATATGGCTACTGGACAACCACCTTATTCTGTTCACTTGTTATACAACAGTTCGATACTTCCAAAATGATCTGGTGATGAAAAGGGGGCTTAGACAAGAAAGAACCCGTTCAACGACGTTGAGGCCCAATGGGCCCTCAAGGTGCAGAATCAAGCAAATTTTATTATTTTAACTCGTATAGTCGAGCCCTATGTTAGTTTATGACGCTCATTGGAGCTAAAATGAGCTTCAGAGACCGAAAATTGAGCGAGTTACGCCTCAATTCAAAGTCAAAGTCGCTCTATCTCAGCTGACTAAGAGCTGCGGTTGAGAGCACGCAAGGACTGTCATTGAACAGAGGATACTTCTTCCAGCGCTAGAGAACATAAGAGATTGTTCGAGATGTAAGCTGGGTGCAGTTCTTGCTTCAAGGCGCTTCGCAAGGTTGACTTGGATAGCGGTTTAAAGGATGACTTCACCGCACGACGTAGCTCATCGGAAAGAACAATATCTCAAGCTGTACACAGTCTATATGTTCTCATCAGAGAAGCCAAATCATCCTTTTTGTTAGGACATCAAGTGCTCGTCGTTCGCAATATGATATCTGCTCATATCCCTGACACGTGCTATGTGATACATCAGATTCCACCTGCGTCCTTTTATTGGCTTGTGAGCTTGCATAGTAAGCATTTATACAGTGAGAACAAAGAACTGAACAATCTCAGAGAGTTCTTTAGGCTCGTTTGCGCTGCAAAAGGCAAGTGCTAATTATAGGTGTAGATAAAGGGGGAGTAATGTTGACTTGCGGACGGCGACAACCAGTAAGCAAATCGAGTAATGTACAATAACGAATGAGTAGATTCTGTCTACAAAGCATTAATAGTATGTATATATAATGCTTTAGAGGAAAGGCGTCGAGGTTGCCTATTGATTGTAACCCAGTTCATTCATCTTATGTCGTATCACACTTCAGATAGCAAAGATGTTAGAGCATTTCAAATGAATTTTGTACGGAAACCCTTCGAGAAGACCTAGAGGACAGAAATATTTCTGGGTGCAGCAGAGCTAGTGAGATCTGAGCTCAAATCCTCCCTATATCACGCAGCACTTTGCCTGTTGGACGCAGACCATCCAGCCAGACACAAAAACCAATGGTCAACTTATTTTTTTCATTTCAACCTGTCGAAGAACAACGCATATGGCATCCTTTCCACCCCCTTCTTATAATCGTGACGAGTTGATGGAGAAAAAGGGAAAAAGGGGGGAGGGCGTGAGACATGCCTGAACGTTGACCCGTGTTTGCCTTATGCTGTGAGAGGGTGCAAGCAGGGGCTTTTTGGGGCGCTCTCTTGTGCGAGGCGCGCGGGCTTTGGCTTAGGCAATCTAGTTGCCGCCGAGGCTGGGGAAAGCAGACTGGTCGCTGGTGTTAATAGCAGCATTGCCCTTAGCAGATCCCTGAGGAGCACCGCCGCGACCGCCGCGGTTACCTCCACGGCCACGGTCACCACCACGCTCTCCGCCACGACCACCACGGCCGCCTCGACCTCCGCGAGCACCACCTCGGGTGCGCTCAGGCTCGACGAAGCGAGGGTCGAAGTCAATGGTTTGCTTGACCTTGCGCTCGCGCTGGCGCTGGGCCTTGCCTCCGGTAGGGGCGAAGTACTCCTCCTCCTCGTTCTCGAGGGGCTTGGCGTTGGCCCACTTCTTGTCGAGCTTGCTGCCCTCGTTGGCCTCACGGACCTTGAGACCGGAGTCGAGAGCGGCCTTCTTCTCAGCCTGCTGGGCGAGATATTCCTCGTAAGAGACCTGCTTCTCGGCCTCCTCCTCGGCGGCGGCAGCCTCAGCGGCAGCGTCCTCAGCAACGGCATCCTTTTGCTCGTCCTTAGCGATAGCTTCGCCGGCCTGCTCGTCCTTAAGCTCAGCAGTACCCTCGTTAGCACCCCAGGATTGGGCAGCCTGCTTGTCAGAGCCACTATGTTCTGTCAGCATGTCGAACAAGACTAGGAGATCCAGTCAAGCATACCCGTGGCCGCCAAACTTGGAAGGGTGTCGGTCATCGCGCTCACGGGCGTGTCTAGCGCCACGTCCTACAGATTATCAGCTTTTGTCCGCCGTGACCAAGATCCTCGGGCTACTCACCACCACGGACACGAGCACCGGCACCGCCTCGGGGACCATCACGAGGAGCCTCCTCAGTGGATCGGTTCTGGTTTCGGTTGCTGCCAGCACCACGATCCCGGAAAGCTATTCCGAGTCAGTATTTCGACCATCGACTCAATTTCCGGTGATTAAAACTCACCACCCTCGTTACCACCGGGACCACGGCGGTTACCGCCAGCACCACCGGCCCTTACGGGAGCCTGGGGCTCGACATTACGCTTAGTAGTACGAGCAGTGTTCTTGTCAACGGTCTTGACAGGAACGACGGGCTTCTCCTCGCCGTCACTGTCGTTGCCTGTGGAGGAGTCGATATGTCAGTACGAATGATCGTAATTGAATTGGGCATTGGGCATCGGAGTCGATGAAGCAGGATTTTGGATTTTCCTTCTCGCGGGGAAAGCGGGGAGAGGAGGAATCGTACCGAGGTAGGCAAAAGGGTTCTGGACAGAGCATTAGCATGATTGTACGGTTATTTGGCTATTGCGGCATCGTATTTGTGGTGTTTTAGTATGATGGGACAGGCCGTCGCGTTAGGTTAGGGCAAACAACCTGATGGGCGATGACGAGTGAAGGGAATGAGGGGCTTGTTTTGGATCATGGGCGAGAGGACGGGCGATGCGACAAGAAATAGCAGAGGCGTAGAGCAGGCGAGGAGGAGCAGAAGCAAATGCGACTGCTGAAGCCATCGAGAACCAACGTTCTCATACAAGAGTTCGATCAACGGCGTTGTGATGCAAAATTGCCAACCCAATGCAGCGCCCCAAATCAAAACTCGAGTTGAGATCGCAGGGGGTACACTGCATACAATAGAGAGGAGAGGAGAACAATAGAAGAGCAGAGATAATTCAAGTCGTACCTTTGTGACAACCGACATCTTTGGTCGTCGCCTTGGGCTTATCGCCTTCCGTCCGGGGCGTAATTCAAATCTTGAGGGCGACGAAGAGTGGTCTACGGTCGCATGACCTTGTAAGAGGAAGAGCTTTTGGTGGTTTTGTTTGGGTTTGGGTTTGGTTGAATGAGGTACGTACGTAGAGACTCCAGCCAGCAGAGGGGGGGTCCGAAGCGAGTATTGGATTGTAGGAGTGGAGGGCTCAGTCAGGTTTGGCTGAGTCGAGACGAGTCGAGTCGAGAAAGAGAGGGCAGTCTCGTAAGGTTTAGGCACTGTAAGTATTTTTTGGCTTCTATTGGTGTGGTGTGACCCTCTCGACCTTTTTTTTTTTTTTTTATCTTGAGACCTAATGGTGCCCACGATCAAGACTCAAATCATAGTCTAATGTTACTGGTAACAAATTACAAATTTAGGTACTAATACAATTATTAATTGGACCAGCCTCCGTCTGCCTCTTGTATTTTACCTGATCTAACTGCGGTCCGGTACTGACAACTCTCTCCAAGTACATACAGCGCACAACATGCCCTGACACAGCTGTTATTACTGGTCGTTAGGTGGGACGCTGAGGGAACTCTGACGCACACGCCAAAGCGCTAGAAACCTTGTTCTCGCTTAACGATTTGTTGCAATTAAATTTGAATTTTGTGAGTGGAATTTAGGGCATGAAAATGGGATGGGGTAATTTTGACAACTGGATTGGATCTTCAGAGCTACCTTAGCACAGGCCAATTAACCCCGCGGTTGAGCTCCAAAGAATGATGCTGCCAATGTGAACAATTATGTCTATGAATGTATATCATGCTCGTGATTACAGCCATCGGATTGACTCAATACTCGGTAATAATGCTATTATATATCCAATGCATGAGACTCTAAATCAAGCAGAGTTCAATATTACTTCTGAGGCTTAACCCACTTGCCTCTACCATTGAATTACCCCGCCAGAGCTTGGCCTTAGCTACAGCTGGGCTTCTTTGGCTGGTGGAAACCTCCATTCCCCTCCTCAAAGTCAATGTGATCACGTTCCTAAGTTAGACAGAGTCAGTCATTCATTGAATTTACCACAGAAAAGTTCAATCTCCTCAATTCAACGCTCATGTTATCAATCTCAAGCTCAATTGAGTACCAAAACTCCCTTATTCTGTAACACTTCTTATGGCGCCCGGTAAGATCTCGCTTGGCTCAGTGCCTCGGCCGTCCGCTTCCGGTGCCGAACCGATATGAACGCTCTCATAGTTACGTACCTCATCCGTCTCGGGCTTTGTCCTGATGATCATGATAATACAGCCATTTCATTGGTTTGCCGAAACTGTAATTCTCTGTCTCTTGGCGATCACCAAGCTCAGAGGTTCATCCTGTATACTGCTCTGCCAGCCCAATTTCGCTGTATACCTGAACACGTAACGAATGTAATAAACAAACTTCTCTTAAAACTTGATACATAATTCGCATGTGAATAGGGTCCTGCTTCGTTAATACATACTGCCGAGTAACAATCCCCTATCGTCCTTTAAAGAACCGTCTCAAGTCAGACCCAACCTTGCTTCCCCATTCTCCACCCTCAGATTGTCCCGGCTTCGTCTTCACAAGGCCCTCCTCAGTCACACTTGCATCAATCCTTCTCAGTCTTCTCACCTCCTGTTTCTGTGTCGATCTCGTCGTCGCGGGCTGGTAACGGTCAAGGTACTCCGATGATTGTGGAGTAGCATGCACAGTTCGTTGCGAGTGCGACGTGAGCTGCGCGGGCAAGGGGCTAACCGTCTTGACGTTTGACAAAGGAAGCGGATACGGCGTCCGCAGTACCTGATCTGGGTATTCTGGAGGCGTTCCGTATGCCGATGACTCTGCCTCTGAAGGATTGGTCTCTGCGCGACGTGACGGAGCGAGTCGAGACGATGGTCGTTTCAAGGGCTCTACACTGACCCAGCTAACAGCTTGTTTGTGCCGCACTTCAGACCGGTCATTCATATCGAGGAAGTCGTAATCTGGAATCTTTTGAGTGTTGTGACTGCGAGACGGCGAAGAGGGTTGGGTTTTAGGTAGAGTTGGTGATGGTTGGCGTGGAGTACGATGTTCTGGTGATCGACTTCTCGCAGGCGACTCCGAGGAACAGACTGAACAAGGAGCAGAATGCTGTTCTCTCAGATCGTGAGGAGGCTGAAGGTATGTATCGGCAGCAGTTGACCTGCGCTGGCGCTCGTGGATGGTGGGACTCGGTGGCCGTTGCATGAACAACGGTATAGGCTTCAGGGGGCTTGGTTTAAAGGAAGGACCGTTGATAGGATCAAAGATGTCCACCCATATCACCGACTCGGAGTTGTTCTTGAAGTCGGTTGAGACCTTGTTGACAGTGAGGTCCTCGGCCTCGACACCATATTCGTTCTTGTGAATTCTATGTTGGCTAGAGGAGAACTGCTGCACATGAATATTAGAAAGAATTACAGGCGCGAAACTTGCAACTTACCTTCAAGTTCTTCTCGCTGTTTTTGGCCTCCCATCTCTTCCTGGTCAAGCCCCCATCCACTTTCTCAACTCTCCTCAGCCCCCTTTTCACAACATTATCCTCCTTAACACCATCAACCTCGACTTCCACAACACAAGCCGCGCAAAGAGGTACCTCAGTCACCTCTCTCCGTCCACATCCTTCCTTTATTCGATCTTCTGCTACGCTCTCTTGAAAGAGATCGTGGACTGAAACCCCCTGATGAATGGATCTGCTCCCGTAGAGTAGACATCCGTAATACGCTCGATGCCAGAAACACCAACCGAAACTGACACATTCATCCCCTCGGTATATGAGCTCTCCGCAAACCCAGCAGATGGCTAGGTTGAGGAGCGCTGCGTGACATGTTGCACATGCTAGGCGTCCGGTACGGCCGATGATTTGAGGGGGGCCTTGAAAGACGCGGAAGCAGAACGTGCAGGTGAATATGTTGGTTTGACTATGGTTTGGCATTGCAGAAGTATAAAGGAAAGAAATGCGTTCGATAAGATGTTAGGTATTGTGATGAAAGAATGTACGAGCGAGCAACCGAAGACCAAGGCTGTAGTTTGGTGATCTCCAGATCGTGCCCTGAAGGAGTGTCATAGTTAGGATCGGGTGTTACATATCGGGTATGGATATGAGAGTGGAAGACTACCCACAGCAAGGACATAACACATCAGATTAAGGAAAGTGCAGGTCGTGTCAGGGAAGAAGAGTGGAACATATCAGAGAGTAGGTACCTTGGGTAAGGTACTAACAAAGGAGTCTTAGGGAGAGGGAGAGATATGTGTTAAGTTTATACACAACCCTATACAATCAAATACAATGATGAACTATTCTCATCTGAATTTTAATCTCAGAACCTGATGCATTTTGCCATAACGCCCCGTAAACCCCCTAATCCTTGAGTGACCCAAATCCTTTGTCTTGTGTGGTAAAAACAGCAGGTCATTGACTTTGTCAACATAAAAAGCCAGGTAAAAACAATCTCGAAACTCCAGCTTGATCAAAGCACGCTTCATCATTACCTTCTTGTGTCAAGCTCTGGGTGTCAGCAGAATCGAGTGACCAACATGCTACCAGACGAAGCAAATAACGGTGACTCTATAACATCTGCCGTGACAATCTCCAGAATACGACAGGGACATAAAGTCGTATTATACATTGAATTTTCAATTAATTCGCAGCTGTAGCTGCACTTTGGTGGATTCCAACCATGTGGAAACTTAAGCTCGATTCTTAGGACGAGCAAGCATGTTAAGCCGGCTCAAGCTGAGAACTGCGCGCTTCTTGGTAGGGCTGGCCGAAGCAGGGGTACGCGGTGTCGTGCTACCAAAGCGGACCTTCTTTGCGCTGGGAGTGCCACCGACAAGACGGGGAGCAAGAAGGGCTTCACCTTCAGGGACATGCTCGGCCTTGCGCTTCTTGGCCACGCGTTCGGCACTCTTCTGCTCCTCTTCTTCCTCATCCCAACTGGTTCGGTGTCGCTTCTTGTTGGACATGCCATGAGGCGCTCCAACCAGGATCTTGGCCGAGCCAGGTTCCTTGTTCTCCTTGTTGAGACCAATTGGGGACGTAGGACCAGGGAAGCTACCGGGCATCTTCGCATTAGGCTTGAGTGACTGTCGGACTTGGCGAACACTCGACTGGCCGGGGGAGGCTCCAAAGCCTAGCACAGGAACGTCGCCAAACTCGATCGTATGGTCACTGCGGAATGTGAACTTGCCGGGGACAGACGCAGGTGCATTATCCTTCTGTTTGCTGGGAGGCTCGGGCAGGGGTCTAAAGCCACTGAGATCGGGATATACAACATCCCCGGAGTCCGCCTTCGCAAGTGTTCCGTCAATGCCTTGGAACTGCTCGTCCGCTAAAGTTCGTGTGGACTGAGCCTTGAGACAAGACTTCTGTGGGGAAGGTGAGTTCTGCTCAAATGCAATGCGTGTGACCTCTGGGGTGAAAGCGACGTGCTTTGTCACCTTTCGTCGAGGAGTAGTCAACGGAAGAGGAGGCAAAGCCTTGTCCTTATCGGCCTTGGGTGGGGCAGGTGTCTGTGAGATCATGGGTTGTGGGATCGCAGTCTGAACATTGCCCGAAGGTGTTCGGTTTCCGCGCAAAATCGATTTGACTCTATCGAAGCGGCCTGGGCTAATGACTCGAGATCTAGGCGTAGTCGGCTTGCCAGGCATGAGGTGAGAAGTACTGGTGGATTTTGGCAGACCACTCTTCAGGTCGACCTTGGAAGGAGACTTGATCAGAGAAATGGTGGGTTTGCCTGTGTGAGCCAGAGATGCCTTTGTAGGGCTCATGAGTCGTGCCAAGCTTGAGCTTGAAGCAGGCAACTTGGTTGAACCACTTCCACTAGACTTGGGTCGAGGAATCGAGGAGTCATCGCGTGATGGAGGTCTATTTGTTGTCGCGTCATCCTCCATTCGCTGCTTGAGTCTCTTCGAAGGAACGCGTTGGTGTACATTAGGGAACAACTGTGTCTTCTTGGAGGATGCTGGAATGGCGGTAGGGAGGTTGGACGGAGGCATAGTGGACTTCTTGGGCGAAGGCGATTGTTGGTATTCATCAAGGTTAGCACGCGACGACTTGCGCTTCAGGCTCTGTGTAATGCGAGGTGTCGATGGTGTAGGAACATCTAGTTCGACCTTTGAGGGTGATCGCTTGAGACCAGACTTGTCAGGAGAAGAAGTTGGTGTCGTTTCCAAGTTAGCCTTTGAAGGTGTGCGCTTCAGCGACTTGACAACAGGCTGGAATCGCCCATTTTGAGCTCTCCAAGCAGACGCATGGTTCTCGATAGAGTCCATCTTCTTGAACTCCGCCATATGCGCCGCGCTATAACGACTTGTCTTGCCCTTGGGTTTAGCAATTTTGCGGCCAAGAGCGTCGTCTTCTTCAGCATCCTCTGCATCACGCTTTGCGATCATATCAGCCTTGATCTTGGCAGCCTGTCCGCGAAGTTCCTCCATCAGACGTTGCGCATCACCACTGAGGGTGGAATCGGTAGTGTCGCGCGTGAATCGGAACGTGAAATCGGAAGCAGGAACGCCAATCTTGGACGGTGTGTCAGGCGGGATGCCAGGGCGGGTGGTGTCCTTGATATCTGTGAAGCCCAGTCTCATCGCGGAGGAGGGTTCGCCCATGTTGTGATGAGCTTTGCTTGGGTGCATTTCTTCATGGGGAGGCTTCATGGCCGATGACGCTGGCGTCGAAGGCGCAGGAGCTGGTGAGGATGGAACGGTATTGTTTTTGCCTTTCGCTTTGCTGCGACTTTTCGGCTGTGGAAGCCGCTCAGGCGACTCGGCATCTTCGATAACAGAGGTCAAGTTGGATGTCGCAGGTTTCTGTCATAACTGTCAGGATGCTTGTCTTGGAAAATTGCATGATGCCATCACGGAGCTCACCTTAGGTGTAGTACCAGAGGCCAACCGGGCCGAGCGACGGCGCGGAGGAGACATTGCGTGTGATAAGAATGTGGTCAAGACTCCAAGTTATGCAAGTACTAGGCAGGTAATTTCAATAATTAAGGGTCGTGATCCTCGTGGGTGATGTCTTTGGGGGTCTCTGGTATGATGTCAAATCTCTCTCGATCCAGATGGCGCGTGAATTCCAACGTTGTGAGTGGTGGGGGCTTGCGGTTTGTTTACATGGTCCAAGCTCCATAACAACGGGTATCCATGCACAGTGTCGGCCACAGTATTTTGCACCAGATATCGGCCTAGCACTGTACATCCTCATCGTTTACCTTACCCTGTGGCACATCACATCAGGTTTACAGGTTGAAGTTTATCGAAACTGAAGACATGTCTCAATGACAATACATGTCTTGAAGGTCCCTTTCCCGTGTCTGACTCTTGCTACAATATCAATATATGGCTTGTGTTACCGAGACTAACTTTAACTCATGATGGAGTAATGCCGTTGAAACTTTGAACCTTCGCAGAGTCAATAATATTCGTTGGACAACATCACGAGTTGCCAACGCGCAGGTTTATGCTTTCAACACTCAGACTTTCAATGTTCACTCCGGCCCAACCAGTCATACATTACCACTACGATAATTGAGAATCACGTTGTTCCATGTATCACGAGGCCAAGGCACAGAACATCGACAGTCGATGGACCAACGAAGACAACATGCCATTATAAATCCTAACCTAAGCAAGTCTTCTAACAAAAGATATATGTAAAGGCAGAATGAAATCAATAGAATACTCAAGACTGTACTTCGTTCAAGACTGATGCCAATGTTGCTGCTCAGGCACGAATCTGACTGAGCTCTGGTCTCCGGGCGGTATACTTCACAATGCCATCAACACACTACTGAATTTGCCGAAAGCACATCCTGTGATAGACCAATCCCTATGCCGGCTCCAATATGTCCATAATATGATCTACCGGCTCTCATCCGTTATCCATGGCATGCAAGTAATACCCAAATCGGATATCAGGCCACCGAGATCTGGTGCCTTTCACGAGAGCTTCCCAACAGTCTCATGTTGAGTCTTCCGCTAATGAAATATCATATTTTGTCACGAGATTTTGCCAGTGTCGATGAGGGAGATGCCGAAAGAAGGCGTGGAGAAGCGTAAGAGGATAGTCGAAAGTTTTCACTCAACAAAAGTCCATCCCCGAATACGTCCTCTTCGATCTCGTGCCCGTAAACTTCCCGAACAGGACTTATCCATACTCCCCTTCCTGGAGATTATTCTACCACTTGCTCCGCCCTGTCTCAGCTGTTCACACATGTGTGATCGACGTGAAATCGAGACCAAATCGACTCACATCACTTTCACGGTTCATGGGGTGATGTTCCTGTTCGGATCTCAGAGTGGCTGTAATCCGAGCCGCCGCTAGAAAATTTCCAGAAGCAACACCCCATGTCTCGAAGAGAACAGTCCGCCTGGGTACCATGGCGCGACCCGACAATCCCGGCGAAGCCTAGTCAACTCATTGAGAGTCAGCTGAGGCGAAAGCGTTTTTCTCGCTCGGTGAGGAAGGTGAAGGAGAGCTTCGGCAAATCCAACCGACGTTGCGTGGCTTTGCCTAGGGATTGCCAAGGGCCGTGGAGATCATGTTAATGCGAGGAATGTCTGAGGAACATAACCTGAGAACTCTCTCTTACACAGCCCAAACCATTTGTCACCAAATGCAATGATGAAACACATTTACCTTCTTGATCGAGTAGCATTATGATATTCTCTGACAAAATGCCGATCTTGAAGCTCATCAACGTGAAAACAACGTCACCGAGAAGACCCTCAAGTTGTTGCCCAAGGGCGGAAGCTAAGGCCCAACTAAGTTACGACAGGAGACCGGCGCACTTCGGGAGATGCAGGTCAAGCGGGTTCGCTAGGTCAAGCGAGACGAACCGTCATCTTCGACCTTACTTGGCAGAGCCTCTCTGACTCTCATTGATCAAGACAGGCAGACAGGGTTGCATCGTGTGTGCCTGGCTTCAGCCATTGAAACCAACCCATCAGAAACGATAGGGCGTGCTTGACAACCATTTAAGTGATTGTATGGAACGTGCTCTCAACCTTGAGAGTCTTCATTCACAATTATCGTTTGATATTGCGTTTATTGATGCCATATGAGATCACCAACACTGTGAAGACTATAGAGTCAAGTCGACAACTTGGAGCTTGAACTTCCCCCAAAGCTGAGATTTGATGAGCTCTCTAGCCGTCTCAAGACAAGATGAAAATGACAACTCCTCATGAATCCCACAAAAGGTGGATGGATGATCCGGGGTAGCAGGAATCGTAATTTTGACTTGTGAATCCACCGTCAGAACTAGCAATTGTCGCCTACCAAAAAGGGACTTACTATGTAAGATCTGTGGCTCCGATCAAAGTCAAACAAGTTGCAAGCCATGGACCAACAGGAAATGAACAATCGACTGAGCAGAGTTTTCACCAGACATGGACTCGCTTCTGGAAAAAGACATGGAACCCAAATGTTTCTTTCCATCATGTGAGGCTCCACCACTAAATCACCTCATACAACATGGCCTGGGGGCTACGTATGCACGTCCGTTCCTAAAAGACAACGCACTGGGATGCTCATCCATGGTTGCGACTCATGGCACATGTGTAAACGCCGATGGGATGCATCGTAGCAAGCACTTGAGCATGAACTATTGCCTAGCATTGTTGGTCGCTGATGGCCGAGGATACATGGTCAGATCTTTGCTCATGATATGCCCTCAGCTTATCAATGTTTGGGGAGAGGCCAGAACCTTCTACACAAGGTTCCATCGAGGCGTTGGGTTTTGGGTTTGATGAAACGGTATTTCTGAAGTCTGTTTTAACACAATGGCATACATGCTGCCATACGTAGTAAGAAAACTCGTCAGTTCTGAAGAAGCGTTTCCGTTCCTGGCTGGCAAACTTTGTGCTAAGGTTTTATGCCAGGATGTTGGGATATGCCGTCATACCATGCGCTAACGTAGCTTGCCTGTTGTCTTTGGAAATGATGAGCAACCGCATATCAGATTGATATGCAACAGGCTCAGGCAGCTTGTTTCGCTTATCTCTCAAGGTTTGAAGATGCTGTAAGAATCTCTCAGTGCCAGTACACAGCATCAGGCGTGGAGACAACTTGAACATATCGTGTTATGCCTTTTAACCGTTGCTCAGGCTAAAATAGACCAACAAGTGTGCCCTGAGTTGATTTCATCGTCTCTAGAATTTGTCTCTCAGAATAGAGTGCTACCTCAATCACTTGCTGCACTGCTATTCAAACAATACAACAGCCAGACGCGCAAATCATTTTGGGAGCTTCGTGTACGTAGTTGGAACACATGATGCAGCAGGGATAGGCTGTGGATAATTTACTCGGTTCGGAGGATTCGGACCTCGAGAAACCAGGATCAAGATGTCTCGAGGAAAGGCGCTAAGCAAAATACGTCGACTATTGGACATTCATGCCGCTGACAGCTCCACCTGGTGCTTTACCAGTCTGAGTGACCTGGCAGCGTAAGCCAGATGTGATTGTGTAGAGCCCGGTTATCAGTCGTGACGGGGGCCGAATTCACCTACTATGTATGTATGAAGCCAGCGGCGCCGCAACTGTTCAATATTGAACCAGATGACCACAAGAGCTGAAGACTTCATTGCAATCTCCATCAATCAGATGTGAATGATAGCCAGAAAGGTTGGGGTGCACGGCGGGGCTTGAAGATAAACAGATCCCTGCTGAGGGATAGCGCCAGAATGATGGGTCATAGTCATTCCCTGAGTTTTCTAGAACTGCCAGGGTCACAGTCAAAACAAACGGTGTAATTAAGCATGACAGGATGATCGACCGCACAGAGCGAAATGACGGACTAGATGCTGGCACGACGGGATCTCACTGTGAGCTCTAGCTCAGGTTCTTCAAATTCCATTGACAAGGGCATCTGTAAGAGATTGCAACAAGTGCTGAAAATTTCAACAACCATCACGAGATAACAGATCAATGATTGGGTCAATGGAATGGGTGCCAGATTTGGGGCTGTCTGTCATAAAAGACGAGAAACGCATTCTGGCACATGCCCCTCCGCCACCAAGGCGCACCGCGTACGGTTGAACACCACTAGGAAAACCGAAAGCCGCCTTTGGTGCTCTCTTGACAACCGCCCAGTGACTGAAGCGTTTCCGGTGAGAGAGGGCTGGAGCGAAAGCGGGGGCTCCGATGTTACAGCTGCCGATCAGTTCAGCCAACAGAGAGAGTGGCCCGGCGGCCAAGCGAACATTCAGCCGGCGGCCACACGACACATGAGCGAAAAACGAACAAAGCTTTGATGATGATGACGGTCGAGGGGCTGATGGTTTTGTATATCTTCAAATCTCGAGCGTCGAAAAGACCATTTGTATGCTTATCAGGGAGCGTATCTCTGGCATCCCACTGTCTCACACCAGGCCCAGGTTGGTCTTTTCCATCCTGGGTTCAGCTCGACCGTAAAGAGGATGGGCGAGAAGAGTTAGTTCCAAGGTTGAGTGGGATGTGAGAGTGCCAGGGCATGCATGGCTGCAGCGTCTTGTGGGAGTGCGAGTGGGCTGGTCTGGTCTGTTCTGCTACGGTAGACTCCATTCTTACTCGCCCCTTGCGAGTGACGCTGCGTGTGCTGTTTGTTGGCGATTGATTGAACGCTTCACAATTTTATGCCTCATGTGAAATGTTTAAAAAGAGATCACGATGGGACCGTGCACTCCCCATGGTTTGACGATGAATGTCCATGTCGAAACCAATGGATGGATGAAGGGATGGGTTGAAGGGGCCATGCTGAAGAATTTAAGGTGAAGATTGAGATGGACTGGGTTTTTTAGTGGATGTCTCCTTGCTCCACTTATGGGCCTTGGAAGCCCACTCTCATCCCTCGAATACGAGTTCTTGATTGGCTCAAGGGCTAAGGCCCTCGAGTCGACAGAGAAAAGAAGGAGTTTCCTAGGCTGCCCCCTCCTCTTAATTTACATTACATAAAACCGTATTCCCTTGCGGCCTGAGTGATCCCCTTCTCTGTTATCGCAACTGTCCCCCCCAAGAACTCGACGCGAATTACAGCCCGTCTTTTATCTCTTGGTAGAATTTCTTACGTTTTGCAAAGACCCTTACTTGCGACCTACAACTGATAGGCGCTTGTTAGACGCAGCGCGTATCATTGTCGCTCAGCCAGTACCGTCTCTGATAGCCAAGCGTTTTTGGTTTTGTCTGCGTTTCTGCGTCTGATAAGGGCCCTTTGCACACTCCAGTACGCTCTTGACCCCCGTACGACCCCCAATCCGGGCTGCATTTCCTATCTCTTGCGCCCGCTCTCCTTACGCCCGCAACCGCAAAGCAAAAACCCAACGGGCGCACACTTGCCTGTCTCGATTCTTTGCGCCCGTCGTCGTCTTGACGTTCCACCTCGTCACGTAACAGAATTCCCGTTTTGCGTCTCTGGGGCGTTTGCCGCTGCGCGGCAAATCGTCTAGTAGCCCGGTCTGGGTAATGGCAGACAAGATGTCAATCGATAAGGCGGATCCTGCGCAACACCAAAACAACAACAATCATCTCAACGGCCTAAACGGTCATTCTCGGGAAGAGACCGACTCTCTCGTTGGCTCCAGCCCTGAGGGCGATCATCACCCTGCGATAACCTCTGCTGCCAATGCCACCCAAGAGCCTCAGCAGCCCAAGAGGAAGGGCGGCCGCAAACCTGTAAGTCTTGTCTTGTTTTCCTTTAACTTCACCACATGCACACTGCATTACACGCTGCTTTCCGTCTATCTATGAGGATGGATAGCTTTTTGTAAAACAACACAATGGGACTTGGGATAGATCAAGACATTACCGCGACAACTCAGCTTCCCCGCTCTTGCCTCGGGTCTTACCCATATGTCTCTCTCCAAGACAACATGACGCACATATACATCCGCCCTCGAACAGTGACTAACAGAACATGAAAAGATTTATGCGACTTCCGAAGAGCGAAAGCAGAGGAACCGACAGGCTCAAGCTGCCTTTCGTGAACGTCGAACTGAATACATAAAGCAACTCGAAGAGACCATCCGCGTCCATGAGTCCAACCTCCACAACCTCCAGGCGGCTCACCGCACTGCTGCCGATGAGTGTCTGATGCTTCGATACAAGAACTCGCTTCTCGAGCGTATTCTCCTCGAAAAGGGAATCGATGTCCAGGCTGAGCTTCGTGCCAAGACGGGCAGTCCTAACTTGGGACCAACCCATATGCCTCAGAACCTCGTCCAGCCTCCTCCTATCCAGCGTGCGATTATGAACCGACACCACCAGTCTCGACGATCAAACTCGAACATCGCCCCCAAGGCTGAGCCTGTGCCAGTACTGCCACCTCCGCTGCAACCTCATTCGAATGCTACTTCACCCAAGAATCGACCTACACCATCGTCTCATTCCAACTCGCCGAGTAATACCGGCTCCGCCTTCTCTCCTGCCGCTTCGGATAACATGTCGATGAGAGGTTCGATGACTAGCATGTCGCGCCAGCAGATGCCTCAGCAGCAACAGCAACAGATGCCTCAGAGCACACAGGTCCCTCGATCATCGATGATGCAGAACGGTGGACGGGGAGGTCAAACAGGATCCGGAGCTTCTTACTACCCTACCCCTGCCTTCCAAAACCATATTGAACAACTTGGTAAGTTTTCTCATGTCACTTCATCGGTAACACATCCTAATCATCAATGCAGAGCAAGAATATGAACAAGATGGCATGATTGACGAGCCAGAAATCGAAACACCAGCTGGTCATGGAGGATACCCCTCAGGCTACAATGGAGAGAACCAGCAGCCTATGATGATGTCGCCTGCCTCTAGCGGACCTGGACACCAGATGACACCATCTCATGAACCCGTCCAACAGCCGCAAACCACGCACTCGCAATATCCATCAATGACCCAGCTTTTAGACCAGAATGGTTTGGACTGGGACCCCTTTGGATTGAGTGCTAGCATGGCATTCCCTAACGGGCAACAGTTTCAGTTCGAACAAGCCAACATGAGGTGAACTTGGAGCTCGAACAAACCTCTGGAATTGGTCATCTAGAGGGTTCATTCATCGACAGACGCCTGAAGAGCTGCTATCACGGGAGACTCCATACTCCCGTCAGCTCTCGCTTAAGTCTTGAAATCCATGGTCGAGAGTTTGGGAGGTTGAGAAACCAACCACTCCTTACATAAAACCTCGCGCACCATGGCATGCTTCATGAAGATAAGAACACTTAACGGTCGCACTTGATTGAAAGGCAATTTCGACGCGATTGACTTGTTGATTCTTCTGCGGGATGTGCGATAGATATATCCCACCGCAACAGACTTGAGCACCAGGCTCACCACAGAGAGGCCTATAGCCCTACCCATTCTCCATGTAATATCGCGCTGGGGATGGGTAGGGCTATGGTAGCATCCTGCTGGCAAGGCATGTCGAAGGACTTGACGACTAAAAGCAAAGACAGAACACTTCGGCATAGAGATTATATTGTGTTGAACAGCTCTAGCAGTACTATTTACAAGAGCACTTAATTATCGCTTGTCACAACTTTTAACGACAAATTATTTCAACAGCGAGATTTATCTGTCGGCTTAAAACAATTGATGGGGCAGTGGCGCAGAAAGGACATTGGAAAAAAGAAAACAAGCATTATATTACGATATCGGGATTTGGTTTGACTGAGGACTCAATATTTGATGGTTTCTAAAAGTTATATGATCAGACTATGGATCTGTTGAAAGCGGTGTTTAGTTTTGAGATATCAAATCATACAATAGTTGGTTATAACCGGACATGGGACTTACACATAGCAATCGCGTAACGAAGCACGCATTGAATACCATCTTTTGCAACATATTTCGCTCTCCAATAACTCTTGATCATTATCTCCTGTCGATCTCACCGAATGGGACGGCGCATGAACCTCTAGTCAATACCATTACCCCAGAAATTCACGATCATGGACAAAGCGGATTGGAGCCAACAAGGAACCAATCAAGACTTGGACTGGGGAAGATGCCTAGGATGCCACACGATGTGGGACAAGGTCAAGCAAGTCAAGGTGAATCTTGGCGTAGTGCCGAATACCCACGAGGCTTGTTATGCGTTATGTAAGTGTTATTAATGGCTTCACTGCTTCAGTCTCCAGTTGTTAAGTTAGTTGACACTGGGGCGAGGCCTGTGATCTGAAGTCGGAGGCGAGCCGGAACGGATGCGGGATAATCAGTGGGACTTGTTACTTTAGATGATCGACGATAGTGTGAGTTTGTTTGATGAGAGTGTGGGAAAAGGGGAAAGGCTGGGGAATTGCGGGAGAAGACGGCCATGTTCTGGAGCCCCTATTGTTAGTGTTGAAGCTATCGTCTTTAAAGATAGAGGCAAGATCAGACAGGACGAACTAAGGAAGATTACATGGGGGACTTTACTTTGAATACTCAACACCTGGCAGTTAGATCAGTGCTACCCGGTCTGAACGTTATGTCTTTCATGAGCTCAATCATGTACAACTATCCGAGGCAAATATAAAACTAGAAATAAATTCCAACGCTTTAACGCTTTATATATAAGCCAGAAGGATGATTCCAAACACAAACGTCCTTGTCCAGTATTGCATATCCAGCATGTGAGACGCCGCACTCTTCGAAAGTATCTTGGTCTCTCCAGCCTCACCCGACTCATCGATGCTACAGACGACCTTACATGCACCCTTGCTATCATCTCGCCGTACCAGCCCACCGTATTGTTCAGCATCGCTCTCCAACCCACGGCCGTCGAAACTTCTCTTTTCCTCGTTGTCTTTTGTAACATTATACACCATATCGATCCACTGGATCTGCATATATGCTGCACCATTGAGGCTCATATTCCCGCTCCACGAACCACCGTCGCTCCACGCGTTGAGAATGATCTGTGCCGGGTCTTCGGTGTCTGGAATTCTATACTGGCAACTTCTTGACCATTAGCATACCAGGTTGAGCGTTTAGGCGTCCAATCTAATCGGTGCACAACCCAATCATGCCACTCAACACCCTCGGGCAGGGTGCCGTTACGAGTAGCTTTGGGGATATCATCGCCATTCTCTGTGAAAGAAGGCTGATTTGTGTACTGGACCCGATTCTTGCGATCGCGTGTCATGATCTCGATATCAGCTTCTTGTACATCGGCTAGCTCTTCACCTTCAAGGTACGTGAAGATAGCCATGCATGCACCCGCGCTGCCGGTGACACGGGCGAGCATCCGTACTGAGACGTAGTGATATGTCGACACAGACTCGAACTCTGCAGCGCTCTGGAAACCGGGTAGCCGCATGGTTCGCATGGTGAGGAACGTATCCGAAGCTGCGTCTTTGTCGTCATTCTTTTCAATGTAGATGTTGTTGGGGGAGTTGATCATTAGGACAATTGCATCGCCTGAGAGACTGACGCCTTTCCCACGGTTGCTCCAGTCTTGAATGCTCCAGCTGTCATCCCAAGTGTCGCTGTTGAAGTAGTCGCTTGTTACACCTGTTTTTCTGGAAGCATTTTGGATAGGACTGGGAACTCCCGCATAGTCCCCAAGGTTCCGGTAGTCATAGAAACTGTGTCGTGAGTAATATGCAGAGTTGGTGCCATTAGTGAGATAGCATTCACACTCATCGTTTGATGATCCATGAACTGTGGCTATGAATACAGCGAGATGTATATAAAACAAGCGACTTGACCAAAACATAGCTATGAACTAATCAACCACAAAATAACAGAAGCAGAGGTAGGACATTGTAAAGAAAGCATTGCCATTGATAAATGCTAGGAGCTGAAAGCTATTGAATTGGCTTATGGGCCTCCTTGAGGTCTTTGCCCATTCAGAATGGTCGAGGCTTTGCTTAGCCTCATTCCCTCGTGGGAGGCCTTGGACAAGTAAGACGCCATCCTGTGATAATGGCAGTTACTTACGCATTGGCCTGATATGATGGAATTCGCTGAACAGACTCATTGTGTCAGATACTGTATGGTTGCTGTGTAGCACTGAGATGCAAGGTTATAAGTTGTATTTCCAGGACATTCCAGACTGACAAGCTTTGAGGTTGAACCGGTCACGTGATTAGTACCATCCGCTTTACCGGGGGAGGCCCCGCCTAATTTATGCAGCATTATAGGCGCTGCTGATTCATTCTTCATTATTATTCGCATCTGCATTTACCATCTCTTTATATCCTACGTCGTCACCAACACCGATTCGTTTTCCGACGACGTGCATAAAGCACTCTTGCTATGTGAAGCGTAGCCTGCGACTCCATTTACTGGATGACAACAACCACACTCGCTCATCTTTGCTAAGACAAATTCCAGGTGCATAAGTATCATGATGACACTGTCGATTTTCGTAAACTCATTTTTGGGATGATAGACGCTTCAACATCGCAACAACAACCGCAATAATCGCCATGTCGTCGCCCAAGCCATCCGCAGGCGTAGAGGAGCCCGCAGCCCAGCCGCCAAAGCCAGAGTCGCCAAAGCGCGACGGCGCAATCGAACCGGTGGAGGAGGGTTCCGATCGCGAAGACGGAGAGGCTTCTGAGTCCCCTACGGACCCAAACAGCGCCCCCAATGATAAGGATGCGCCTCCTCTTCCGAACGAACCAACACCAGATGGACCACCTTTGCCAAGCGAACCTGTACCTGGTGGCCCCCCGTTGCCTAACGAGCCTGCGCCGCAACAAGAGGATGATGGCTGGGACTGTCAGTGGGACCCAAACACGCAGGCTTGGTTCTTCGTGAATCGTTTCACTGGAAAGTCTCAGTGGGACAACCCTCGTATTGCCACGAGCGATCCTATACCCACTGCCCCAGGCACCGCCCCAGGCGTTCCTCAACCTCCAGCTTCAGAGAAACCTGTCGCTGGAGGCTACAACCCGGCAATCCATGGCGATTACGATCCCAACGCTTGGTACGCAAAAGGCACACAGGAAGAAGACCAATTTGCGACCACAAGCGGCGGCATCGCTGACCCTGCAGAGATATACGCCGCGACAGCAACGTTCAACCGCTTCACAGGCCAGTTCCAAGCAGCTGGGCAAGGGCCCGAGCGTCATAGTGACGAAGCCAAGTCAAAGCGCCAGATGAACGCTTTTTTTGACGTTGAGGCGGCAGCTAATGCCCATGACGGCCGAAGCTTGAAGGCAGAGCGTTCAGGGAAGAAGCCTTCCAAGGCCGAACTGAAGCAGTTCAAAGAGAAGCGAAGGGCTCGCAAGGAGGAAAAGCGTCGCGCTTGGCTCAGGGACTGAGACTGGCGGAGCATTTTTCTTATTTTCGTATACTAGGTGGCATCATTGCTCGAAGGCGTTCTTATGGTAGGGGGAGTTAGTGGGCCGTTTCTGGATTTACTTGAAGTGACGACGGCCGCTTTGGATGTAGACGTGCTATTGTGCATGGAGAAGAAGGTCGGTGAAGGCTAGAAGGCTAGGGATCGGTTCATATATAATTTATACCCCAATAAATCTCTTAAAATTGCTTTTCTGTCTTGTGAAATGTCTAGTCCTCATATTCATCTTCATCATCGTCCAGTTCCATATTGAGATGAACGCTCTCATCATCATCGTCGTCATCCTCTTCCTCTTCAGGTTCCTTGGCCACAACTGGAGCCTTTGGTATGGGCGCAGGGAGAATGCGATCAGGAGAAGACGAATTTTCCAGAACCTGTCTCTTTGGCGGTGCAGAATCTGAACCTTCGTGCTTTCGCTTTGGCGGTGAGGATGCCCGTGCGAAGGCATTCTCAGTTGAGGGAGCGGCCTTCTCGATAGGAGCAAATGGATTGCTCTGAATAGGGAGATTCTTCTCGGCATGTGGAACTGTGGGCAGTGCGCCTGGCTTGAACAAGGCACCCTTCTTTTCAGGCACTGCATCTTGCTCTTCGACATCGCCATCCTTCATCTCCTCGTCTTGCTCCTCTTCCCCTTCCTCCTCTTCGATAGGGAGAGCCTCTAATGACTCTTCACCCTCAGCGAGACCCTGAGCGCCTGCACGAATGTTGCTGCGCAGAATCTCAAGACCTTTGTCATCAGGGAATTGTTGAGTAAGATGGGGAAGAATGCTAGGATAAACTCGGCCACGTTGGTCCTTGTATGGGTTGAGAACACTTGCCAGCATAGCGTCACGGTTATTTGTCAAGATAGCTGTCTGGTCAACAAGACCACGCAAAGAAGCCTTGAGATGTCGCTGTGGTACCTTTGACAGAATAACGGGCAAGAGGTCGGCAGCAGCGGCCTTGTGCTTGGGCTCTAGGGAAGGGTTTGAGACAACGGCGGCGGCTTGAGGCTGAAGGAAAAGATCAGCGTTGGCGGCGATGCTGTTCTTCTTACTATCGGTGCCAGTTGCCGCTGGCTCTTTAAGGTGACCTGCATCTTGTTGCAAGTCACGGCAGCAAGCGCCAAATACAGGGTCCAAGCTACCAACCGAAGGCTTGGATAGTGTTGGGCCAGAGATAAGCAAGATCTCTTTGAGGACTGTATATCCGGTCGTTCGGACTGTGGGAAGGTTGATTCCTGATTTGAATACTCGGACAAGATGGTCAAGGACCTCTGGGGCAATAGACACAGCGTTCTGACCCAGACGCTGGAACAAGGCTTCAATGAGGTGCAGAGCAGCGATGTGAATATCTGGTAGCGCAGCCCAAAGCTCATCCTTCTCTTCCCTGGAGATCGCAGCGTTGGTCTGAAGAGCTTGATCCCATGTCTGGGACTTGGGCGAGAGTCTGGCTATGAGAAGTAACCGAGATGCAGCGTCAACAAGCGCGCTGGTGGGTATCGTGACGGGCGCCTTGGTGGGATATCGCAGACAATCAGACAGATACTGGAAGAGGCCAATTAAACGATCAGCCCCAGCGTTGATTCCTGACCATGCTGGGAGTTCGTCCGCAGATGAGCCACTACCGTTTGGCTCATTGTCGAGTTCAACTTGCGATCGAGTGAAGCCGCTTGTCCCCTCCCATGATTCTTCAACGGCTCTCAGGACCTGGTCAGCTGTAGAGTGCAGCTCCTTCAGGAGAGTGTCGATCAGCTTGGCCCACTCATCACTACCTCCTGACTTGGCCGCGACATGGTGAAGCGAGATAACAAGTTTTCGCGAAGCTCGCTGAAGACTTTGTGGAATGACAGTCTCATCTGATTGTGTAGGAACAAGATAAGGCTTGACTGCTGTTCTGAGCTTGGAGTTTGAAGGCCGAATAGTTGTTGGGTAAAGAGGAATCAAGGCTGATAAGGCGTCGCAAATAGTCTCAATGACAGACAGGGGCGTTTGGAGCTTCTCGCCGTTCTTGGGCAAGCTGATGAGCTTTATGCAAGCTGTAACAAATGTTGGAATTGTTGGTGTGGCAATCTCTCGGACAAGGGTCTGATATGGCTGGACTGAGATGTAGATGCGTGTAAGAGTCACAATGGCCAACTCCTTTGAAGCAATGGGATCGCTTTTCTGAGATTCGTTAATAGTGAGCCTATAGATATGAATGTATTGACTTACCTCAACTACAGACAGGAGTCCAGTGACCCATGATTGACAACCTCGTAGGATTTCCCATCCACCAACGTCAACCACAGTCTTGATTAGAGCAACTGCAGCGAACCTAGCATCACGGCTTCGACCATTAAGATGAGTAGTGATGCTAGCCTTGAGCTTATGGACAAGCTGAGCGGCTTCCGAAGAGCTATCCTTGACCTTGCGGTCCGAAGGCGCTGACAATGGCTCCTTGCAGTGTAGGACGTGGTTGATGAGAGATGGCAGCGCATGAGGGAGCTGAGTTGGGGGAATTGAGGTAAGTTTGCGGCATAGAACCCGCAGATCGGGTGGTAGTGAGGCAGCCATGAGTGATGGATCCTATATGGGGGTTTCTGGGATAGTTCGTGAGGTCTCAGATGCTTTGCGACAAGTTGAAGCTTGAAGATATTGGCCAAGATAAAAGTAGATCAACCCTAGGTTGATACTGCGCCGGCACGTGTAAAAGGCGAGTACAGCAGTCACAGAAGATGTTCAAGTATGTTTGATCAAAGATTCCGTATCCAATTCTGTTGCCCAACTGGAAATCTCGGCTTATAACCTCGAATTATGATGAAGCTGTAAATTCATCAAGAAAGACTCCATTGAAACTTTTTTTCTGCTCTCAGTCCAGTAGGTCCCTAGCAACAAGCATACCAAAGGTGGATTAGCTTGACTGGCGGGAAGACCCCTGACAGTGGATCCAACCGTGCTGTATTAATGGCCCTGATTGGCTTATGAGCTGAGTTACGTCGTCCCAGCAGCTCTCATCTCCAGCAAATACGACCTTGACCACCTTGAAAGTCCAGAGACCGCAATTGTACCATTCACCTCAGGCGGCCTCTGAAACATCACGATTGACTTTTGTGACCGTTATATTCAATATTGTAACTCTCCTAAGCCTCTCATCAAAGGACTCAAATCTATTTAGCAATCCAATCTTCCTCGCCATGCGCTTGGCGTCATCTATTTGCTAGTCTAAGTCCGAGACCGATCTCCTGAAACCCTGAAATAGGTTTCCAACAAACCATGGGTGTAAGAGGAAACAAAACGCCCTCGCCGATTCTAACGAAGCTGACCCTGTATGGCTACTGCTCTATAGCCCAAGGCCGTGCAATACATTAATCAGCTGGACCATGCTCGCTGCGACGGCAACTGGGACCTGGTCCCGGAGCTTGTTCGCAAAGTCCGCAAGCATGCTCCAGACAGAGCTTGTACGTAATTCTCTGAATAGCTTCATGACAGCCACAAAGCTAATAATGTTCAATTAGGTCTCGCATTGACGGCCGAAACCGAATGCGCCATTGCCAAAACGACGGGAGCTGCAGCTCACACTAACACCGAAGGCCGACCAACAACTGCTATAAACACAGGCGATGTCAATGTTACGGATCAACTACCCAAGCTCGAAGCGGCAATTGACGAGGAAGCTGCCCACGAGAACGACCGATTCCAGGCTGAGGTATGCGCGGGTTGGTTGCACTGGACATTAGGAGACTATAATCTCTGTGTCAGTCGACTACCCGAGAATAACTTGGAGGAAGGCGAGATCAACCCCGCCGACAGAAGTGCCGAATGGACGAGTGTTTGCTCACTTAAAGCTGCGTATCTCAAAGCTAACTGCCTTGCGCGCAGCGGTGAGTTGAAGCAGGCACTTTCTGCCTATCGAGCTGGTCTTCCATCACTGGGACGAGTATGGGCAGAACAGGGCATGGGAAGACAGCTTCGCTACTGGTCAGAGCTGTTCCTCACAGAATATTGCATGCTCTCAGGCGAAGCATACCGAAGCAACGAAATCACACAGGTCGACGCCGATTCTATGGCGGGTTATCGAGCTTGGGCAAGATTCTGGGATACTATGTCTACTCCTGTCACAGGAGGATACGGCTTCAAGGGCTCTGTACCTCGAAGAACGGTATGGAGAGAGTATTACTTTGCCCTCTCATCCATTGTCGATACCGACCAACCTTTTCCTACTGGGTTTGTGAGCAACACAGCGGGTGACCTTTCACCTCGGAATCAGCTGCGCATTGAGCTTAAGCATGCCGAGGCTACGTACCAGACACTTTTGCTAGGCGAGACATCTTTCCCCAGAGCCGACGAGGAGCGCGAGGAAGTCGAAGCGTTTGTCAATCAGGTACTACGAAACTGGTCTATTCTCTGTGGACGAGGATGGAGTGAAAAGGACCTTGGCCAGGGTGGGCGAAGCAGCCTGAGCCGTGGAGTTCTTGATATTCTTTACAGTGCGGCTATGAAGACCTACCATTCAACATCTATTCTCCGGTCTCTCTTCCTCGTTCATCTTTCGGTTGCCGAATTCGACCTGGCTTTCAAGGCCTTCGACTCCTACCTTGAGATTGTCAAAAAGGGCAAGGCTCGTGTTGACAAAACCGGACTTGCTGAACCTAGCCTGGACGACGATGCGACCGTCCTCGAAACAATCTCGCAGTGTATTTTAGCCCTCTGTCGATATGGCCAACGACCTGCAGCGGAAAAAGCGCACCAGCTTGGGGCCGAGCTCGAAGACTGGTTGGCAAAGTTACCGCAGATCACCTCGCAAGATAACCCCACGCCTGTAATTTCGGAACACAATGAGCTTAGCGCTTCACATCCGCCCGTGGCACCGCATACTATTGCCCTTGCATGGCAGGCTATTGGCCTGTCCCAGGCTCATTGGTCAAGAATCACATATGAAGCCTCGGCTAGAACCGAAATTCAACAAAAAGCTATTCGCTGTCTAAGAAAGTCTCTTGCAGCTGAGCTTGGGCGCTCAAAGGATATTAGGAGCTTTTACGCTCTTGGCCTTCTATTGGCTGAGCGTAGAGAATTGACTGCTGCGATTGAGACTGTCAGAACTGCCTTGACAGCAAGCAAGGATCAGGAAGAGAACTACGATCTGGTATATGGGCCATATTGGCAAGAGCGTTCTCTTATTCCTGTTTGGCATCTGCTCGCTCTCCTGCTCAGTGCTAGGCAAGATTATAGCATGGCCGCGAGGGCTTGCGAGGGTGCTTTGGAACAGTTTAAAGATACTACAGTTCTGTTTGGCAAGGCCGACCAAGCCTATAGAAGCGAGCACCTGAACGAGGCGGAAAAAGATGCTTCAGAAGACAAACATGGCCTCGTCGACGATATGGATGATGGTGAAAAGGAGAGCATCCTGGAGGTGAAGATGTCACAACTTGCATTGGTCGAGCTACTTGAAGGCCCAGACGTGGCTGTAAATGCCAGCTTCGAATTGCTGACTCTCTTCTCGAGACTATTTGGCAACGTTGCAGCCCAGCCAACTCTAAACCCTCCCAAGGCCGTGGAACCACCTAAAACCTCTGGCACGCTTAGGAGTATCAGGGGAACCATCTTTGGCGGCAATGATCGATCCAGACCACCTACGAGGCAGGTCTACACTGCCGCGGGTGACAGGAACCCCAGACCTCAAACTGCAGCGACCATGCGCAGCAGTGCGCCGACGATTCAGGTTACGGGAGATAACGGATCCCTAGCAGAGTCGCGACCAAGAACATCAGCATCTTCAGTGCGTCGCAATAGAAGCGCTACGGGTAGAAGTAACAGTCTGAAGAAGCGCGATCGGAGCCATAGCCGACAGCGATCCTCTAGCATTGGGGCTATCTCGTCTGCCCATGGACCTACAGTTGTCGATGGAGATGTTTTTTTCACACCAGCTGGTCCTAACGGCGAGGTTGAAGAAAACGAGCAGCAATCGGACTTCTTTACCTACTCAAGTAAACGACACTCCGCGACGAGAGGCTCATCTTTCTCAAGGCGGCCTATAGGACACCTTAACTCGTATCTCTCAACGCAAACCAAGTCAACCGACTACTCTGAGCTATCAGTTGACAACGCTTACGCATCCACTTGTATTTTACCACTGGTCCATTTCCCCAAGGACAAGGAGAGGGCTCAACGAGTGGTCCTTCTGATAAGAGTCTGGCTCATGATTGCTGGTTTCTACCGCAGAGCAGGTATGAGGGAGGATGCCAAGGGAGCTATCACAGAAGCACAGCGACTTATTCAGAGCCTTGAGGCCGACTTGGCCAGGGATCCATCTGGTTCAGGTGCTCTCAGGCCTCCCAGCTGGGCCGAAAAGAAGACCGTAGAGGATTTATGGAGTGATCTCTACGCAGAGGTAAGATACAAGCCCTCACTGCAGGATATGTGATGTGTATTAATGTTCCTCATAGCTTGGTCAACTGTCTCTGTCGAAAGGAGCCCCCTACGCAGCTCGCAACGACTTTGAAACTGCCCTCACACATACGCCAAATCATCCCACCGCAATCATTGGCCTTTCTAATATTCTGCTTGATATTTACAGTGAAGATCTCCTCCCGCCACCTCCGATTCCGCCTCTGGAGGATGCTTTGCTCAACCTCAACATGGGAAATAGCTCAAAGCCAAATTCAAGCAGTCAAGCAGTCTCTCCCCTGCCTTCGACACCCCTTGGTCTGGGCCCTTCACCAGAAACCCAATTTACTTCTAAGGAACCCATGGACGACGACGAACTTCCTGCTGCGTACAAGGCCACCCGTCTACCACTTGTCGACCGTCTTGCGGCTCGTGATCGTGCGTATGCCCTCCTTTCTACACTCACCAAGCTCGGTTCCGGCTGGAACTTATCTGAGGCGTGGTTCACACTGGGCCGCGCCTACGAAGAGAGTGGCCAGCCCGACAAAGCAAAGGAGGTGCTTTGGTGGTGTGTGGAACTCGAAGAGGGGACTGGTGTTCGGGATTGGCGCTGCTTGACTGGGGGAGGTTACATTATTTGATGAGCCTTTTGGGGTTCAGGCAATATCCATTGGGACCTTTGAACGGAGAAAGCTACCAATGGCCTATGTTGCTCATTTTTCAGCCGTTCACACTGTGCTCGTTCCATGGAGTGGTACTGCGCATATAACTCTTCTCTTCTCTTCGATACAAACGCTCTGAATAATTTACTTTGTGATCCTCGTGCAAACACTCATCAGACACTACCTCATAGACTTTTAACAAGATCTTGTCAATTCTAGGTTTCAGGGGGTCATTTTAAGCATAATCTGGTCACAAACTTTGATCCGGTTGGTGAGAATCCTACTGTGCCTACTCGAGAATTCTGGATAAAAGTGTTCAGGAGCTGGTTGTACTCTGAATATGCTTCTTAGTCAATCCTATCAATTGATTCAGTATATCGCTATGCTATCGCTGTTTGGACTAAAAGTTGGTTTGCTGACGAAGAGAATAGATCAAGCCAAGTAGAAGCCTTTTGCTTTTTTGACGTTTCACATTTGTCTTCGCTTCCCTTCGATTCCTTCTGTGTGTCATTCAAGCTCCAAACCTGAAGCATCTCGTGAGAGCAAGCATGATCAGAAGAAATAGCGATAGGTGCCCGCTGCTTGAGAGGCGGTACAGGAAGTATGGTGACTGCTGTACAACAGATCATGCTTAGGCAGAGGCAAAAGAGGAAGAGGGCAAGAAAGTGGCAACAGACGTTTGTGCGGAAGATGTTTGCTGGGACCAAGCTAAGAGGAGCTGTCGTTCATCGATGAGCATGGCCTTTATCAAGATGATAATCCGGCTTCCAGTTGGCGTATTGACTCCGTTTTGTCCCGTTTGCTGATATGAGCCACCACTGGTACCATTGGGTTGGAATGACTCGCCAGAAGTATACTCGCTGCTATCGCTTTCTTCCACGTTGTTGTTCCTGTCGATTGTCCACATGATATTGCGTAAGCAATTTGAGATGGCCAACAAACTGTCACGCACTCTCAGTAGGTGGAAAGCCAGATAATCCATTTGTTTTGACCAGGTAGTTGTTGGTTGTGTCCCACAGAACAGCGCATCAACCTCCGCATTTTCTCCAGCGAGGATCACAGGCGCATTTGGGACATTGATGACTTCTTCAGTACCGATGGTTTGGTTCGTGCCCTCGGCTGCACGCCACTCGCAGATGCTGTTGTCAATACGTTCAACGAGGGCCTGAATTTCATCTTCGACAATTCTTTGGGAATTTCCCTCGTTGGGCGGCCGAGCCGAGGACGACATCTGTGGTAGGGGATCTGAACTTATGGACCAATGCGGGTTGGCGCACGTGGCTTGCTCAGCAAACGCTGGAAGACCTTCAGAGTAAATGGGAAGCGAATTCGATGTCATCATGGAAATGTTCATTGTTGTGTGAAGTAGTGAAAAGTGAAGTGCGTTACTCTAAACTTGCAACGATCAAGATGTTGTTAAAGAAAGACAATAGCGAGTGTGTAATAGAATGGAATCGGAATCAAACGGTGATGGTAGTATCTGTGAAGCTGATAATGCAAGAAGAAGACCAAGGATCAGGAGGAGGCATACCCCCCATATACCTTAGATGACGCTCTGTTGTAGGGACTTGCCCCTTTCATAGATTCAAGTTGCCATACGGAAAGTACTACTCGCTTCGCTGCCTTGTGAAGGAGTAACGACTGAGAAAAGAGGAAACGTAAACACCAAGGTTCGTCATAACAGGACAGTGAATCAAGCCCTCGGGCATTCTCGTAATACTTTTGTCCACTTTAGACGACGTGACTACAGTCAGGGGTTCCTTTATCAGCTGAACACCTTTACTACTATCAACCGTGAGTCGAGATATTCTGAGAAAAATCAAACAATAGCACCATGAGAAACTACCTAATCAACCAGAACAAACAAGTCATGTGCTTATGTAGAAGTGTATTTATTTTCATCCTTGTCCAAGCCTCTCTACGCCCTTATCCTCCCCCCAACAGCTCTCCACATTCCATAAGACCCAGCCGCCCAAATGAAATAACTAAAAAAGGGGGAATATTTGTTTTGACTGCTAATGACAAAGAAGACGATTCTTTTTAGCTCTAATATGTTTGTCCGCAAAACTCCCTGAACATGCGCCGTGAGGCTCCCATTCATCCATCCTTACCTCCGCCCTTGTCTCCAATCGTCATCATCATGAGTTCAACCTCTCCATGCATGTTTTCCAGACATGGCATCCCCTTTAAATTGTAATCGTATGTTCTCCTTCAGTATCTACTGTCGGGACTTCAGCAGGTTGTGCAGGTATGAAGCAAACTGCCTCTTGTCCGTCGACGTCGTAAGAGATCGTAAAAAGTCATCACCGTTGACCCCAAGGCTAGGGAAGATGTTGTTTTGGAGTTCCTGGATAAAAGACTCGCCCGTCTTGGTGTAAATGGTCTGCTCTAGACCTGCAATCTCTGTAAGAATTTGCTTAGTCTGAGCGTCCTGGTAAGGCCGAAAGCTGGGGTTCTTCATAACCTCCCAGCAAGTCGAGTGAAACCTTTGAATCATGAAATGGTCAAAGCCAGGGAATGCAGGGTTAGGGCTACCAGAAGGAGCCGTTGGGTTCTGCGAAATGGTGGCAACGTCAGGTCCTCCCCATATAGCTGCCATCCTTGTCATCAGAGTGAAAGCCAGACGGCTACCACCGATGTTACCCTCAAGAGTCTTGGCGAGCTCAATAATGGAGGAAATCATAGGCTCAAAGAAGCCCTGGTTAGATTCACTGACGAGAACACCATCCAATCCATTGTTCAGAATAATCTGGAGAAAAGAAAGGTATTCCCTCCTCAGCTCAGCCAACTGGATTTCATCATCGGTACCAGCAATGGGCTCCGTAAGCCCACCGAAGATACGTTGAAGCAAAGGCGTCAAAAGCATGTTCAAGACCTCGTAAATTTCGGCCTTGAAGCCAAACACCACCTGATCCAGTAGACGAAGAAACATGGCCATCTCGTCCTTAGACGAGCTCTGGGACAGCAGTCCTTCAATCCACTGGGGCAACTGGGGCAGCACAGCAGCACCAAGGACCCCCAATAGCTTAGAAAAGGCTGATCGGCAAGCAGTTCGGATCTCAGAAGACGAGTTCAGCTGGTTAAGGGCTATGAGAATGGCTTCGGCAGCGCGAGAAAACTCGTCCGAGACAGCCTTGTCAGGAGGTCCATGTGCATTAGCGGAAGTGATGCCTGGAGTCCAGTCAGAGAACCCGTGGGCTAATGTACCCAACGCCATAACAATGTGATGGACTTGAAGGGTGGCCTGCGCATCTCCAGATTTAGCTCGTGGGAGGTGTCCTTCCATGTCGGTAAACAGGGGGTCCATAACAGATCGGGCGTACAAGGCCTGCTTATCAGCAGGTGTACTTTGGGTCGAGGAAATACAGCCAATGGCTTCGAAAAGGTACAGCTGGCTCGTAAAGAGAGCGTCCGCGGAATGGTCAGATTCGTCGGAAGACATATCGTCATCGGCATCATCACCAGGGACCTCAGCCTTGATGGGCAAGAGATCTCCGATCGACTGGATGACTGTCTCTGCAACATTGCCAACCTGAGCACGCAACTGCTTGATGAAGCGGTGGAACAAGTACCACGATCGTGTTTTTATCCGAACGTGGTCATGGTGTACCAATCGCACAAAGTTCTCTAGAACTTGAGGGATATACTGTGAGAGATGGTTCTCGAAAACCACGCAATATCTCACGCAAATCTCCATGTACTGCAGAAGGATGGCAGGATGAGAGAAGTTGGCAATACCTACATTGGTTAGCATCATCACACTGTAGCTGATTTACTGAAGCACTCACCAGATTCAACCATCTTCTGCATCATAACCACCAGCCTCTCCGAGGCCTCAGTAGAAGGCTGGTTTTTGGTGCCCAGTCCTTGGTTGGGAAGTGCAAGCTCGCCAAAGAGGTACATCTCATACAATGCAAGATCAAGATCTCGCCAGTCCATTTGCGAGCCCTGCTGGTCAAGAGTCTGAAAAGTGGTAGCAACTAAGTTGCTCAGCATATCCATGTACAAAGGCTGGTCAATGGCCGCAATTGATTTTTGTAGATTCTGTAGCTTGCGGCGTAGCTCTTGGAATTCAGCCTCATCTGTGAGCTCATCTTCATCACCCCAGTTGGTAGTCTCATCGTATCTCATCTTGTGGATGATGGCATCTAGGATTGGCGCAAGCATACCGCCGTAGTCTTGGTGAACAACAGTGAGTTTACGGAGGAAAGTGAGCAGGTCTGTCAGGGCGGGAATGACAGACGAGCAGACCTCATCATATTCGTCAGAGAAGAAGCGCAGAAGGAAAGGGAGGAACCCTTGGAGGTGCTGATTAGCTCTAGCGCGGGTGTCATCACTGATCTGGTTGTCCTCAAGGGCCCGTACGATATCGGAGAGTACGGTGTTAACTAACTTGGCCACTGCTTCGGCCAGGTCCGTATCGTAACGAGAGGTTCCCTTGTACTCGCTCAAAGGGGGGCTAGCAACTAATTGTTCAACAATCTCCCTGAGGTTAATGAAGGAGATCATCTCCATCTTGTCTGCCGAACGCATCTTCTTGCCGCATATCTCATTCAAGGTATCAATGGCGGTGTCGCGGACCTTGTCTTGCACATCAGTGCTTGGTCGGCCGACTACCGGCAGCAGCAGCCCGAGCATGTCCTGGCTGATAACCAAGGAGATGTCCATCCAGCTAACCCACTTGCCCAGGACTTTGAGAACAAGTTCTACGACGGTATCGTTGTTCGAGTATCGTGTTAGGAGCTGCTTCCACGACTCAGACACCTTGTGCATATCCTGAGCTCGAAGTTGGTCCTTGAGCTCGGTATTTCGCTTGGTCTCGTTGCTCTGCCGTGACAGAAGCATATCTGCAATCTCGTCATGGATGGATCCTAGAGTTCGAAGATAAAAAACGACGCCCGGGACGTTGTCGGTATTTGTGGAGAGACCGGTCAACTCAAGTTGGTCGTCGAGGAAGCTCTGCCATCCGTCTTGGTAAAGAAAGACAAACAAATACGTCAATGTTTGTGTGAGCTTGTTCTGAAGGTGATAAGGGTCGGCTTCTTGTTGGGCGTTAGGACCGTATGTTTGGCGGCAGTATTGGAGAAGGGTGTCCTTGAGGAAAGCCAGGCTTGCCTGGTCGAGACCTTGAGTGTGCACCGCATAGTTTACTACTTCAAGACAGACCATGCGGACGACTTCTGATGTTTGAGGGGTTCGAGCGAAGAGGGTAGTGCAAGCTTGCCATCCTGAGGGATCGTTTCGTAGTTGGTTTAGGTATTCGAAAGCTTGCTCCTTGAGAGATTGATCGGAGGTGGGGTTCGAGAGAATCCCGACGGCATTCTCGACCTGAGCCATTGAGACCAGAGTTAGCAAAGAGACGATATCATGTATTCATAAGCTTCAGATAACAACCATTCCGTCGGGTCGGGCCTGGAAAGTGTGGACATTGGGCCGATGCGGCTTGGCCATCCAAAAGTGACGGTTGAAATGGCGGGGCACGAGAGCACCCCAGCGAGCGTCATGGGACAAAGACGAAGGAAGATGATGGAAGAACAACGCATCAACTCACCTGAGCTTCCATGATCAAAGATTCAGGTTGTGAAAAACACTAGAGTGAGAGGTATTCCAAGTATGGACGATGCTGCTATAACTCCGGCAGCCTCAGATACACAGCATCCAGCATAATTATGATAGAAAATAAACGGACAAGGTGAGCAAGGCTACCGAGGGGTCATGCCTAAACGTGGTTGGTATTGAAAGCTGGGGAAAAGGAGCCTGTACAACAGGCAGGGGTACAGCTGATGGATCTAGAGCTATCCCAATGGCAGGAGCTTCAAAGAGAGCCGATATGTGCACAAAAACAGGCGATTTGAGACGTTGAGGCTGATTTTGGATTGGATAGCGTGTGAAGACTGCGTTTTTATCGAGACGTGCTATTTCTAAAAGTCGGTGCGCTGAACTTCTTGGGTCGATGTGGGGTAACTCTTTCGGCACATGTTCGGTAAAAGGGCCTCCCCCATCACCATCTCAGGAACCTCCATCACCAAGCTCATCAACTGCAAGGTACCAACCTATCGAAGCTCTCGTTGACATCTCATGTAACGAAATACTGCATTAGTTCTATGGCGATGCAGCACTTAACCTTGTGTGGAAACGCATACATATGCCGACAGTCTTGACGGCTTGAGCTACTTTCTAACCCAAACACTATTCGACCCCAAAGATTTCAACGCTCTGATAACTCTATTTAATGAGTTAAACATATATCGAATAGCATCCTTCGAGCAGATGCGAGCCATGATGGAACCTTAGAAGATTCGACATACCAGGTCAAACAGGCTACGTGAACCCTACTAGTGGGGTAGGGCAATTGAGGCAAGCTGTACCTCGATCTCCATCTTCTTCTGTACTTCGATCTCGAGGCACCCAGATCATATAGAAGTGACTCTTCGAGGTTTTTGTGAAGCACGAACTAAACCTTGGTACACCCAGCCATGTTTGTTTGCATCGATCAAGGTGTTACAAAACTTATGCGTTAGTAAGACTTCTACTCACCAGCACCGGCCAGTTGGATATCAGATATGCCCGAACTCTCAACACGCTCTAGACGTCGAGGTGATTTTTATACCAACAATCCATATGTTGATGCCAGTCCACTTGACTTGCGAGCATGAGTGGCTGTGAGATGAACGCTCAAATACATCAAGCTCCAGCCGTTTCAACTGTAACTCAAAAGAAGTAAAGTATATGAAACTGCTAGTCACCGAAAGATTAGGTATCGATAAGGTTGTCTCAACGTTATAACAGCGTTTCCGAAAGCTGTATGAAGCTCAAAATTATCAGGTAAAAGATCGTCGAGACCTGAGATGGATGTCAATGAAAATCTCTTGAAGGCCGATTAAACCCCGCGGCAAAAGTATAGCGTCAACAACTTGCATATTGCTGATCGCAAAAACAATGAGTCTCATCATACGATAAGTTGAAATGACGGTTGGGTAAGAGGCCGGAATATTATTAGAGTCTGGAAACGCTTATTATCAGCCATATTGCCAACTCATGGTGGTAGGCACTTCGCATGACAACACTCGGTTTGAACTTTTGACATGAAAACTGATTCGGAGGGCCGATCAAATAACCGATGTTTCGTTCGGAGAATAAGTCGGCATGGCCGCCCTCTGAAACTTGGAACAAACGAATCTCTTGCTCAACGACAATCATCGCTGGCCCATTACTCGACCGCATGACGTGAACTTGGGACCCAGCGTCTGTGGGCCGTGTGCTTTGTTTCTCGATAGTTCCTGGGAAAAAGTGACGATCGACAACTCAAGCGCTGAAACAACAGAGATCGACAGGCGCTCGGCGCTACACACGTGCAAAGCCTTCTTTGGTGGGCATGAGGGCGATTATCAATGGATTAGGCTGCCCAAGACAGACAAGAGTCGTCAGCTTCATTTCCCCATCTGTACTGTACGCTCCTTGTTGGTGCCAAGTTGGAGCTGTGTATGATTGCCAAACATTGAGATATCCACTCTTTATCTTGCATCATTTTACAAGAGGAAGTGTTTTGTGTCTCCTATAGCGGAGAGGTTTATTATAGGGACTTTTGGCTTATGCTGTTTCTGAAATGCGGGTGTTTTTTGATACGCGGGCTCTCGCTGCAACTAACGATTCGTTGCCAAGCTTCCATGACAGGCGGCATGATCGTCAGGAGGAGGCGGCAAGCCACTACCGGCTGGGGCATTGGTTCACAGTCAGCCAACACCCAACTAAGGAGAAGCAGGGGTCCAGCAGGGGTGTTCTACATACATACACAAGAATCCTTAGGATCTTTGTTGTTACGCAAGCAGAGAGTACAGCTCCCACAGCATATCGAACAAGAACAGAAGCGTCTCTAGCTGTAATTGTAATCGACGATCGAATACGAACAGTCCGATTATATCGTCGATGGTGGATCTTCAAAAAAGCGAGCCGCGTAAGATGTCAACATTGTGGTTCTTTGTTTCATATGAAATCGACGTCATGAGCTTGAAAAGTTGCTTTTTGATCAACACCAGCGAACTACAGTGGTGTATCTAGCTGCTGATGGTGTGACAAGGGACGAGCATCGCGGGAATAAGCATTCTTCCAAGGCCCAAGATTGGACGAGATTGAATTTGCGCTTGTGAGTTAAATGACCATAGCGACATCATCCATGCTTCTTGAGCTTTGAGGCCTCTTTACAGTTTGTGATGCAATGCAATGTTACAATGTGAGATCACCGTCACCGCCTCGAAAATACCGTCTTGAGAAACTGAAATCAAAGGCCTTCACCGACACGACTCCAAAGTCTTCTCAATCTTCTTTTTGTCTCACATTTTCGTATTTACAATTACTATGTAGCATTAATCTCTCCAAATCGATCCCAGTGAAGTAACCGAGATATGTCTTTTAAAGGTCTGCAATTCGGGGTCTATCGTTGTCCAGTTCTTCCAGAATTAGAACTTTTGATCTCGGTTCTGGTTATATTGTGATGTTGCACTTTCGGCCCTCCTTCATATCCACATAGTTGATAAGCCTAGCTCACGGATCTGGTGACGAACGTCAGCTGGTGTTTCTATCTTGGGGATTGCTTGTTCAATACGGAGTATAGCCTTCCGATAGCCTCAGCTTAATCTGAAGTACGCAATAGTTTAATCAATGCCAAGTTTCTACAAGAGATGAGATGCTCATGACATCCATTTCTGGGGCGGAATTCAGAGGGTGGTTGCAGTACTCTGTGGGTTCCTGCATTAGAGGAGTGGCGCTGGAAACCCTGTCCCACGGAGCGTTTAGTGTTGTATCAGATTTTGTGCAAGGAAGATGAAGCCAATCAAATGAATCATGCAAGCCCTGGATAAAGTCACAATGGCGCAGTGCTGATCCAAGCTGAATTTCTAGAATTCATTGGTTGTTAGAACTTGTGCTTTGAGACATCATGGTCCGTCTTTTGATGTAGAGCCAACATGATCAAGACGCCTCAGAGAACGTTGCAGCTGTAGAATACAAGAGATAAACTTCAAGATAATATCGAAAACATCTATATGCCGCATACCAGGTTGCACATAAGGCGAAACAAGACATGTCTTGGCCTTCTATCAAGGGTCTGGAAGACAATCGACAATCCCTGTCCCAACTTTTATGCAAAACTTTTGAATGAGGCAAGGGCGGACAAAGGCTTCTGAGCCCCTGCATAAAAGGGTTGTACACTTGCACAAGTCCTGGTATCTTAGCGGTCGGCCTCCAAACAGCAGGCGGGCCAGGGAGACTAGAGGCTACCTGCCGCATCAGGTAGTAACGCAGCACCAGCTTCCGCTGGGGCCAGTTACCTTACCTCTTAATCCAGGGAATAGGATACACCCTGGTTTCGCCTTTCATCAATCATCCCTGATCAACATGCACCAAGCATCGATCCTCATATGCCGCGTTCTAAGGTGAGGCCGACTAGACACAGTGGAAGGACACTCGAGAAACACAGCGTTAGATATTGCTTCGACAACCATTCCGATTCTCCATGCGTTGTAGAGCCTCGTCGAGCTGTCATACAACAGATTAACAAGCTTAAAGATACAACCTGTATCAAAACCTCGACAAACTGTTCGCTAGACTTGGCGCCGCAGAAGTACCCCCCTCTTTCAAACAGCCACTCAGAAGTCAAAACATGCCTGTCGATCGATGGGTGTGGCGGAATCCACTTTAGACGACCGAGATGAAGAGAGGGTGAAAGGACGGCGTTCGACTGGTCCACACCTTGTTTCCGACCACCATTTGGCCACTGATATTTCGGGGTTGATACCAGGAACCATACGTTCTTCCCAAAACGGTCTGATCTCGGAGCATCTTTGCTTCTCTGGACAACGATTGTCTTGAGAGTTCAGAGAAAGCCTCACCACGCTCTTGTTTTGAAGGCTGAACTCGGCGGTCCGAGACCATAGTACGAAAATGCAATGGTGACATCTACTGTACCGTGCTCCTAGTCATGGACCACTGTCCGTGACCCAGATTCAATGGTGATCCAACAACCATCTTTCAAGGATGATATGGGTCTCGGATCCACGGACCTCAGAAACGTCCATGGGTGGTCGACCGACTTTGAAAGACCGGGGCAGCGACATGGCTTCCCCCAGCTTTGATGGACCGTCTGCTAGGGCCACACACTTCATCCCATGTTTGTTGCCTTTACTGGAACCCCCTTGGACCCAGAATGGTTGACCTCCTGGATGATCTGGTACGTAATCTCCGTATAGGAGTTGATGCTCTTTGTGTGGATGGACATCGGTATTAATATGCGACCATCCTGCGGCCTCAAACTCGACTTTTCTTCTCTTTCTTCTTCAGCCCAACAAGCCATTTCTAAGCTGCCAGTTTCAGAAACTTTGACCTCGGTCGTCCATTCTTTCACCACTTTCGATATATCAACATATTTTTGAGCTTATAGCTTCAGCCTTTCATTACCAACTTTCAACCAATTCTTCAAGATGCGTTACTCTACTGCCGCCGCTGCTCTCCTGGCCTCTGGTGCCATGGCCACCGAGGTCTCCAAGGTCTACGAGACCAAGCGAGTTACCATCACCTCTTGCGGTCCTGAGGTCACCAATTGCCCTGCTCGATCTACTGTCACCAGCAACACCGTTTACCCTGTCCCTCCCCAGGTCACCTCGGCCGAGCAGGGCAGCGAGACCACCGAGGAGGTTCCTGAGGTTCCTGAGACCACTGAGGCTCCCTTGACCACCTCTACCATCTACTCTACCAACATCAGGACCATCACCTCTTGCGGTCCCGAGGTTCCTGACTGCCCCGCCCGATCTGGTACTCCCGTCGTTGTCACCGAGACCATTGCTGTCTCCACCACCATCTGCCCTGTTGAGCCTACTGGTGGCAGCGAGAAGCCTGGAAAGCCTGAGCAGCCCGGCAAGCCTGAGAAGCCCAGCTCGCCCGGTTACGAGCAGCCTTCCGCTCCCGCTCCTCCCGCTGAGACCAAGCCCGTTGAGACTCAGCCCGGCTACGAGCAGCCTTCCGCTCCTGCCCCTCCCGCTGAGACCAAGCCTGGCTCTGAGCAGCCTCCCGCTCCTCCTGCCGAGACCAAGCCTGCTCAGCCTAGCAAGCCCGTTGTCCCTGGACAGCCCCAGCACCCCGGTAACGGCACCGTCCCCGTCTACCCCAACCCTCCCGCTACTCAGAGTGGTGAGAAGCCCATTGTTCCTCCCACTCCTGTTCCCGTTCCCAGCAACCCCGGCAACCCTGAGCAGTGCGTTCCCTCCCAGTCTGTGACTGCCATCACCAAGGAGTACACCACTGTCCTCACCAGCGTTGAGTACTCTACCATCCAGGTTCCTTGCGCTACTGGCACCACTCCTGGCAACCCTAGCAACCCCGGCCAGCCTGAGTCTCCTACTGGACCTGCTGTTCCTCCTCCTGCCACCACCCCCATTGGCGGAGGTAACCAGACGTGAGTATCGAATATCCTAACTTCTGAATAATTTACTGACTTTCCTTGAGCGTTCCTACTCCTCCTGCCGTTACTGCTGGCGCTGCTACCTTCGCCGGCTCTGCTTTCTTCGCTGCCGTTGCTGGTCTCGCCGCTTTCATTCTGGTCTAAAACTATTCCCTTTTCTCAGCATCTGTTGAAGCCTGCAGGCTATGGCAACTTATGAACTCTTTTGTGTTTAATGGTCTTGCTGGAATGTATAGTACTCGAGTAGACTTTTGAATACATTGCTTTTTTGGCTTACTTATATGTACTTATATATATCTGATCCGCTGTCTGGGATATGCGATTGGAACTTATTTGCTATTGTTTAATTCTGACATGATATCCCTCTATCGCAATCTTTGAGAACTATGTGGTTCAAGTTACTCACAACTCATTCGAATTCTCAGTATGAATGTCGTTGCTATTGGGGCGGACACTAGTTGACGCCAAGGAGTATTATCAAGCCACCCGATTTTCGACCCTGGCAAATCCGGGGTGAAGGGTTCGCCAATGCACATGCTCCACCCATCTAATTTCCCAACCTTGACCACTTGGGATCTGAAGCACCGGCGTCGATTATTCAAATGGGAAGAGGCAAATTGCCAAATGTCGCTTCAGGGAACTCATCTTCAATGCATCTCGATCGAACAGGAAGATCGCTCGGTCTAGATTTTGCGTAACATGTGATTTGGGTCAGATGGCTTGCTTGCTTGACATGGATTCTTGAAGGGAAGTTCATCTTATTTGCTACAAGGTGAGTCTATGCTGGTGTCTGCTGACTCGGAGCTGGAATTGGATTGAGTAGATGAGCAAATGAGTCGGTTCTCATAGATCTGTTCAGAGAGTCGGTTCAGTGAGCATGCTAGCAAGGCAGTGAAGCCATTTGGTGCGCGTGCTACTCCGTAGTATTCGGGTTTTCCTGAAAGCTGTACTATGCTGCGTGCCACTCGGATAACGTCGTAAAGCTAGTAGGTACCATATCTAGCGTATTAGTACCATGGGAATTACTAGCATGGTAAGTGCTCTCTATAACATCATGAAAAGTCAAGAACTGGTACCTACCCTGTATTCTCAACTCTTGAATATCCTTGGAGACCATTTTCCCCTTAGGTATTATAACAAATATATGTATTCTTATGCACTCTATTATTACTTGTACCTTTATCAATGGTTGCTTTATCAAGCAAGTGTGATCTGGATAATCCTCGATTCCAGAGCCCAGCGTCTTTCGGAGCCTATTGCTTGATATTGTGAGCAAGCGTCACAATCTACGGTATGTTGGTGGTGCCAATTAATCAAGTCGGAAGGATAAATGATAAGAAGGAAGTACTGAATTCCGATAAATGAACGATACACCAGCCCTTTCCCCTATCCCATGGTTACCAGAGTGTTCGCGACACTTGTCAGGCCACAGTGCTGGGTCTTGTCACTTCAGGATGGGGGATATAGAACGACAATTGGGTGAGAACCCATCTAGGCGGTTAAAACAAAAAGAAGAGTCTACCGAAGGCAATAAATAATACGAAGTTATCAAGAAGGACGACCATATTATACATTGCCTTTCAGAGTGTTGTGCTTCTTGCCCGTTCCCGTTGATCATCTCATGTAATACTTCTCTGGAGCATGCTGTACTTGTGTAAGATGGAAAAAACACCTAATTGCTCAGTATTTTTTGAATATCTGCCTTTCGCAACAATCAACACTTACAAGTGTCAGTCCTCATGTACCAACTACGTGAGTGTCTGACCTTAGTTCAGCTTCTTTGTTCTAAGTCATCAGGTAAGACGCATGTCTCCGAATTAGCACAGGCAACCAATTCCCCGCATAACAAGAATGAATGGATGGATGTCTTTGATTTCTTGGAGAAGTTGGGGAAACTCAACGCCACAATAAATGTACGTACCGCAGATATCACAACTTCAAGAGATAGAAGTTCTAAGTCATTCAAGCACGCCCCTTTCAGAATGAGCTTGACGAGTATTTTAAAAGCCCTTTATTAGTTCTGAGCTAGTCTTTATTAGAGATTGGGCTTGAAAACTCAAGGAGGGAAACTTGAACTCGGAATTGAGAGGAATCTAGAGACAATGTCGGCGATAAGACCGTGGGTATGAGCTTGCAATATTCTTATCTTGTGATATGATGTTATTAAGTTTAGCCATTTTGATTATAAGGGGAATATTTTGTAAGTCTTCGCCTTAGGTAGTCTTGATTCGTGTAAAGGATTAGAGTGTACGGAAACAAGAAGGAACCACTCTGTATGTAGCCTCGGCCCTGCTTTGAGGACATTGAATAAGGTAGAGAACCTTGAGCCTTGGATTATGCGACTGCATCAACAGAATCCATCTCGTCATTGTGAGATCTAACTTTGGCATTTACTGTGGCCCAAGTCACGATGTATTCAATGCCCTCGGAGCGTGGTTGACGAATGCCACAGTTAAGGTATGACCTGCCACAAAGTCAATTCGCAAAGGATAAAGAGCAGCCAGAAGCTACACACACACACACGCATCTTATGAACAGACATTTAAGTATACAGCTTCCCCCGGGACTTGATTCCATCGTTCTATCTTTGTTCAATATTCATCTGCTCCGACACGTTCGTTCTGCAAACACTCTTATCCATCCGTATACCCTATCAAGTATACACTTACAACTTCAGGATGTCTTTAGATGAAATCGCTGGAGTCGAAGAAGCAAACAATTCCAACTCTAAAAACGAGAAGAAAATCACTCTTGCCGCGAGCAACTCGAATTGGTCCTCCAGGAGGAATACCCACGTCTCGGAAGCTATCGATGATGAGGTCTTTGGCCATGTTGGCGAAGGCGAAGAAGGCCCCAACTATCGCGGCGTATGTAGCCCTCTCTACCATGATTTGTGGCGCTAATGTATGCATAGCTTTCGTGGATAGGTACCATCGCCCTCATGACGAAAACCCAAGTCGGTCTCGGTGTCCTCGCTATTCCCAAAACGTTCCATACCCTCGGACTCCTCCCTGGCGTCTTTTGTCTCGTAGCCATCGGCGGCATGACATCTTGGTCGGGTTACATTGTTGGTACTTTCAAACTCAACCACCGAGAAGTGTATGCCATAGATGATGCTGGAAAAGAGATGTTTGGCAAGGTTGGCCGCGAAATCTTTGCTGCGATCTTGATGCTGAGTAAACATCCCCCCCCCCGTAGGCACTAAGGCTACTACTAATACTATACAGACTGGGTCTTCATCTCTGCATCAGCCATGCTGGGTATCTCGGTTGGGCTCAATGCTATATCAGACCACGCACTTTGCACCTGGTCTTGGGTCATTGTCGCCGCTGTCAGCACGGGTCTCCTAGCCAGTATCCGAACCCTGGGCAAGATAGGATGGATTGCATGGGTTGGTATTGCCGGCATCATGACCGCCATCTTCTCTGTTACCATTGCTGTTGGAGTCGAGAAGAGAAAAAGTCCTGCGGTTATTTCGGGAAACTCTACGATGTTCAGGCTCATCAACGACCCTCCATTTGCCGATGCCATGGCAGCAGTCTCTAGCCACATCTTCGCCTACGCCGGCGTGCCCGCCTACTTTCCCATCATCGCCGAGATGCGAGAGCCGGAGCATTACACATCAGCGCTTATCTGGTCGCAGAGTATTATGACTGCTGTCTACGTTGTGATTGGTGTTGTTATATACTGCTTCGTCGGCTCCAAGGTTGCATCTCCTGCTCTGGGTTCTGCAGGGTATATCATGAAGAAGGTCGGCTACGGATTTGCCCTGCTGGGCCTTCTGGTCAGTGCCATGATTGTCACCCATGTCAGACTTCCCAAAGCCCAGCATCTCGTCATTTGATTATTAACAACAATCATAGTTACCAGCCAAGTACATCTTCCTTCGTATCCTCCGCGGCTCCGAGCACCTCCATCGCAACAGTCTCATTCACTGGGGTACTTGGCTTGGCTGCACTGGCGGCATAACTATTCTCGCCTACATCATAGCCAGCGCTATCCCCGTGTTTGATCCTCTTGTGTCATTGATTGGTGCATCTTTCGGTGTCTTCCTTTGCTTCCAGCCCTTCGGATGTATGTGGCTGCACGACAACCGGAGATGCAGAAACCGTAGCCTCAGGTGGAAAGGAAAGGTTGCCTGGAGCATATTCATCATTATTATTGGCACCTTCCTCATGATTGGCGGTACATTTGGCTCTATTGAAGGCCTTATTTTTGCTTTTCAAAATGGATCTGGTGGCGCTTGGAGTTGCGCGGATAATTCCAATTCTAACCCTCGGCCCTTGAACTCGACAGCCAGCACTACCTCAACGACCACTCCCTAAGCATGGCTGGCTCTCTTTATACTCTGGATATTTGAGTATAGGTGGTCCTCTTTTCCCTTTTATTAACTTGATAGTATACATCATAAGATATCCCGTATTCGTATGGCTTGGAGGAAACTCTGATATAGTCAAGTGAGCAGGCAGTGTACAGATAAAATCTCACTTGTCAAACTCTGGTTTCATTGCAGAATGTGACTTGTGGAACTTGCTGTCCTGGTAGCAGGCAGTTTTTCCCCGCAGTAGACTTGTCCTCTGAGTTACCTCATAGATATAGTAGGCTACAATTGAGTTTTGTGGTTGCATGTATAAAATTGACTTTGTTCTCATCTAAATTTAAGCTTAACTAGATGCCAATGACCAATCATGTTTTCTCCGACACTTGATGCTACTTGGCAGGGGTGCACCCATCATTAGGTTGGTGCGAGATTCCCGAATAGGCATCCCAAGATCTGCTGGGGTTCAGCCAAGATCTTGGCATAGCAACATGGATAATTGCACTCTTGGCTATATTTAATGCTTTGCATAAACGTTGAACCCCCATCGTTGTCAGGTGTCAATATTGAAGCTCATTGCATGACTCCCATTGGGGAGAGGAAAAGTAGACATCCCTTTAGTGTTGGGGCGGTACTTGGTGAGATTGTGAAGTTGGAGAAGAGACTCTAATCTCTTCGGATATCATACTGGCCGAAGATCAAAGCCGAAAACTCAGTTTCTATCACTAGTCCAAGCTATAGGGCCGAGATGATTTGGCGATGAGCTGCCAGTGAGCGATGTCCGTATCGCCACGGTTAAAGATCTCGGTGAGAGCCGTATTGCCGAGTGTGCTCTGTAAATTCGCCCAGCTGAGTTTATGCTGTTTTTCTTCGTAGTTGGGGTTGTTATGCCAGCTATGTTAGTATAAGGGGATTAAGACAGCGGGGGAAGATGGCAGAGTAGTCTTTTTTGGCTTGAATTGTTGCATATATCCTGCATGGAGATACATCCTCTTCAAATTTGAATACTGCATGTTGTGAGATCAGTTTCTACCCTGAGCTTGGCAATAGACATCTTGGTGGTATTTGGAGGTTAGAGAATATCTTCGCGGGCAAAGGCTTAAGGTACGAGAACGTTGTGCGAGATCGGGCCGAGTATCAGCCACGGCCAATTGAGTTGGAGATATTACATAGACTTCTTATGTTTCTATTTATCTTGAATTGACTCTGGGGTGTTGTGTTGGTAATCTTCCCCTCATAATGCCCCATTAGAAGAAATGGCAGCGTGGTACTGCAGTTGGAGAGACTCGATGGCAGTTGGAGGTTGGAGGATCCGATCAAGGATCGTAGTGTTACTCAGGTTCTAAAGCTTAGATGTCGAATTCTTGCCATCAGTTACAGTCTTTTCTTAATGGTTGTAAGCTAATAGGTTGGGAATTGAAGCTGCGAAGACTGCTCTACCATTGGTTAATTCCTCCATGGTGCTATTGAGTACAAGAAATCTGTACTGATGGAATATATAAAATTGGCTCTTGGCATAGCCGTGGGTATTGGTAGCAGAGATGTCTTCAGTTGCGGTGGAATTTGACCGTTTGTCGTTGCAGAGGTCTGTTTTCTCTGAACTCGGGAGTAACAAGGCTCCCAGAGTGTTGACTGCGGGGACAAGAAATGATAACGTTCATTGAAGAGTATGGTTAGGTAAGGAACGTTGAAACGGAAGTATGAGGCTATGTTCGCACTCGGATCGGAGCTATAAAACGGCCAGGCTGCGTCTAACCCACAGGTACGGACACGGAGTCGGACCAAGTGGCATGCATCTTACTCCGTACGGAATACAGTCATACAAACAAATAGCCGGGAACTAATAAATGAAAGAATTTCACTAGTAAGACAGTTCCCCTAGCAATAAACCAAGCCTCGTCAGATTCTTAAGCTTCGTGTTCAAGAATCTGACCAGTTCAAACCGCGTGGCCTGCACCACGTAAGAATGCGGAGAGAGAAGACATCTTACGATAAATCTTTGAGATTGTATGTATTGTTGTGAGGAGATTGGGCTGAGCTACGAATCATTACGCGTACACGTGTTGAAGTCTGGAGTGGATGGTAAGATAATAGTTTGGTGGATTATGGATTATGGGCTGGCGGTTGGATAGCTGTTTCAATCTGCACTGCACTCCAGCGGATAAATAAATATCTTGCAGAGCCGAGATGCTGTTTCAAGGACCAGTTTACTGTAAATTACAATGCAGAGCTTAAAGAGCTCAATATGCAGTGCGAGCTTCGTACATAAGGCACATATGTCAGCAGAAGCAGGAGAGTGAGTCTCGAGTGTTGAGCTGAAGGCTCCAGCTGATGACGGGTGTAAGCCGGGTCAATTACACAAATCTTACAGGAAATAAGAAAAATGTGCCTAAAGGTAAATTGACGTTAGTCCCATTCGTCATTATCCTAAAATTGTGTCGTTGAAAAAAAAAAAAAAAAAAACGTTACGCAAGTCAGGCTGTAAAGTCAAGGATAATCTCTCCAAGCCTCCACGAGCAAAACTGAAAGAGAGCGATTCGAAAAAAGAAGGGCTGAATGACGCATCATTAACGGGTTCGAGTCCTACGCAGCGCTCATTCCCGAGGCCGAGATTGGTGATTGGTTGGATCGTGGTGAACAATCTCACTCGGACTCGCTTCTCGCACTTTGACTTTTTAGCGTGCGCGTGGCTCTACCGCTATCTTTATCTTTGGGCTGTGATATGATAGGCTGATCTGCCCCGTTGATCATTCCTTTGGATTGATCCTTGCTTTCTTTCTGGCAGGGAATTATATTATCATCATTCGTTTTTGATGCTGTTTCAGCTGTAAGCGTCAGAGGACATTGTCACGAAAAGATACTGAATGAGGACATGTTAATTCACCTTTCTCTAGTAGTCCTAAGGACCTTGAGTATTGTTGTGTAAGCTGATATACAGTTCGTGTATTCTTACAGACCTTGATAAGACGTCAAAGGTACCGACAATACCATCCAGAGCGTGGATCTACATGCGGCTTTGTTAATGCTGACACTGCCCCGTTTTCGAGGCTGATGTCCATGATCCTTCGTCTTATTGGTCTCAATGATCGACATTCGCATCGGGTGCCCTTCGCGCTAAAGAGAGCGAGAGCGACAGCAAGCCTACCGCTACACTCAGCGTTAGGGAGGCATGCTTAGCAGATGAGCCTCCTTGTGTTTTAGTGCGAGACTAACTAGCGAATGCACTGCATTCATTCATTGCCTTGTCTTGCTATTCCGTGTCTGCAGTTTGAGACTCCGAGTCCGACATTATCGCTGTCATAGCCATTCTCACATATCACATCAAATCAAATCTGCATGTTTGTGCAGCTCTCATCATGTCTATATCAATGGCCCATCCTCCCCTCCAAGGACAGTCTTTTCTCACCATCATTCACACATCAGCATCTAAATTCCTCCATTCCTACAATCTTATCTATTGTAATCCACAAACAAAGCCTGTTAACCACACATAAATAAGCTTACGTTTATCCGATCGAGAACAAATACAAATACATCACACGCTTCTCCTTTACCATCACGACTTACACGCTTATATCGACTTACAAGACATTACACATCAACCAACAACATGCCTTACAATTACACCATCAGGCCCGAGGATGCCTTCGGCTCCGATTCGCCCTGTAACTTGGATACTTGCCCTGTTGAGTGGAGTATCTACAGCTACCGACCATCTCTTGCTGCCAACATTGTCTTCGTCGTTCTCTTCAGTCTCGTTGGTCTTGTCCACGCATATCTTGGCTTCCGATGGAAGAGTTGGGGTTTCATGACTGGTATGCTTCTTGGCTGCGTCTCTGAGATTGTTGGCTATGTCGGCCGCATCATGATGTGGTACAACCCCTTCTCCTTCAATGCTTTCATGATCCAAATTGGTAAGTCTCTGTGCTTCTCATCCAACTTTACAGCCACAATCTAACAGTTTGTCTTAGTCTGCCTCACGATCGCTCCCGTCTTCTATACCGCTTCCATCTATGTCACCCTCTCCAAGACAATCAACTTCTTCGGCCCCGAACTCTCTCGCTTCAAGCCCGCATTGTTCTACTGGATCTTTATCCCCTTCGATATCGTCTGCCTCATCCTCCAGGCTGCTGGTGGTGCCATGTCTACCGAGTCTGACAGCAATGTTGGTGTTGATGTCTCTATGGCCGGTCTTGTCCTCCAGGTTGTGGTCCTTGTCGTCTTCATCGCTGCTTTCTCTGATTACATGATTCGATACTGGCGATCTGGCCATGCCAAGGCCTTCGGCTGGCGCGAGACTGCCTTCTTTGCTGGTCTCTCTACTGCTATCATCCTTGTCCTCACTCGATGCATCTATCGTGTTGCTGAGCTCCGTGAGGGTTATGATGGCGATCTGATCAAGCACGAGGTCCCTTTCATCATCCTTGAGGGTATTGTCATCGTTCTTGCTGCTGTCTCCCTCTGCTTCGGCCACCCTGGTCTTGTCTTCAACAAGCCTCAAGTCACCACTTCTGTCTCTCAGGTTGAGAAGGGTGTTGCCTCCAGCTCTGAGAGCAACAACTAAACATTCAGTCACTCATACTCTTAGAACATTGGGGCTTCTGGTCTATGACTGGCGAAGATGTTTTCTTTTGTTCAGCGAATAGCGATGTGGTTGTCACTTTTGATTTTGCTTCCCTCTTGTTTGTGTTTGGGCTTGATAGAATTGGAATATTGGATACCTTGTAGCTCTGGCGATATGATGCCTTGCAATTGAGCTTTCGATAAGTTGTTAAACGATTTCAGGATCAGATAGATGGATGGTATGTGCCATGTGATAGAAAATTGGAATAAAAATACTTGAACAATCTCTTGTTTTCCATCAGTTCGCAACTCAGGAAACGAATGCTTGCAGTTCTACTTCTCATTCCTTCTCAATCATATTTCTTGATTGGTTGTCTGAAAGTGCAACTTCTGGTGAATTGTCAACCAATTGGCTTGGATGCTACGAGCCAGGATAGAATAGCGAATGGTATTGGTACATATTGGACACACAGCGCAGCCTGCATTGAGATTGACCAATGACGGTGGGCTACAGTTACCTATCAAGATGTGTAGACTTGCGCATTTTCTTATACACTCTTGACGAGAACACCAAGTTTGAGTATCATGACAATGACTGTGATATCTTCGTGCTTCAATTCACTTGGTTCCGCAATAGGAAGCTCATGCTATGGATGATAAGATAAGCCCCACTACTAACGGCATCAGGTGCGGATTGAATGCAGATGACGACCAACCAAAGCAAACACCACATGACCAGTCACCAAAGGACGTCGTTGATCTCTCTACTGAAGTATTTAACTTTGCCTTAATTAGTCACCGCTTTCTCGACTCCTTCACCATTTCTTCAACAGATGCTCGCTCTCTTTCGCATCTCTTCACGTCGAGCATCGCTTTTCAGAACCTCAATTGATACTACCCCGCGTCTATTCCCAGCTTCATTCTCGACTTCTTCGTCCATCATGGCACCTCCTCAAGAAGCTCTCGACTTTATTGAGTTCGTCAATGAGTCGCCAACCCGTCCGTCACCTCAATTCCAGCATAATCTTGATACCTGCTAACACACTACAGCTTATCATGCTGTTCACTCTGCCTCGGCTCGCTTCGAAAAAGCCGGTTTCAAGCTTATCCGTGAGCGCGACTCTTGGGCTTCCACCCTCCGACCTGGTGGAAAATACTACCTCACCCGCAATGCTTCGACTATCGTAGCCTTCACTATCGGTCGAAAGTGGCGCCCTGGAAACCCTGTCGCCATCATTGGAGCCCATACCGACTCTCCCTGCCTTAGACTGAAGCCCGTATCCAAGAAGAGCAACGTCGGTTACCTCCAGATCGGCGTTGAGACATATGGCGGTGGTATCTGGACCTCGTGGTTCGATCGCGACTTGAGTATTGCCGGCCGTGTCCTGGTCAAGGAGGGCGACAACTTTGTTTCAAAGCTCGTCAAGGTTGACAAGCCTTTGATCAGAATCCCAACCCTCGCCATCCACCTCCACCGACAGACCAACTTCGACCCCAACAAGGAGACCGAGCTTTTCCCCATTGCAGGACTTGTTGCTGCTGAGCTGAACAAGGGAACAAAGGATGAGAAGCCCGAGGAGAAGAAGGATAACGATGAGGAGGATGAGGAGTTCAAGCCTCTTAAAGTCATGGCTGAGAGACACCACCCTCAGGTCCTTGACGTTATTGCAGCTGAGGCGGGAGTCGAGGTTTCTGCGATTATAGACTTTGAGCTGATTCTTTACGATACTCAAAAGTCATGCATCGGTGGTCTCAGCGATGAGTTTATCTTCTCTCCTCGCCTCGATAACCTTGGCATGACATATTGCTCAGTAGAGGGTCTTATCGAGTCCGTCAAGGATGAGTCCTCGCTCGAGGAAGATAGCACCATCCGATTGATCGTGTGCTTTGACCACGAAGAGATTGGCTCGACTTCAGCACAGGGTGCCAACTCCAACCTGTTGCCATCGGTCATCCGCCGTCTGTCAGTTCTTCCTGGAAAGGACACCGCCAGTGAAGGCAGCTATGAGGCCGTCCACCACGATAACGAGGAGGCTACAGCATACGAGCAGACTCTATCACGATCTTTCCTCGTATCTGCCGATATGGCCCACTCTGTGCATCCCAACTATGCTGGCAAATACGAGTCTTCGCATCAGCCAGCCATGAACGGCGGAACTGTTATCAAGATCAACGCCAACCAGCGGTACGCCACCAACTCCCCAGGAATAGTGCTCCTTCAGGAGTGTGCTCGCACAGTTGGCGTTCCTCTTCAGCTCTTTGTCGTCCGCAACGATTCACCCTGCGGTAGCACCATCGGACCCGGTCTCGCTGCCGCCCTTGGCATGAGGACTCTAGACCTCGGTAACCCACAGCTCAGCATGCACAGCATTCGTGAGACGGGAGGTACTGCCGATGTCGCTTACGGTATCAAGCTGTTCAAGGGATTCTTTGAAAACTATGGATCCCTGGAGCCCAAGATTCTCATCGATTAAACGTTAGAAGTGGAGCATCATATGACGTCGGGTGTCATTGGAGTTGGGTGTAGAAGCGAGGAGTGGATAAATGAAGGAATGAATACCGGGCAACATTACAGCCATGGGTTGGACTTAGTCTCACTTGTATATAGCTTGTTTGATGAATGAGCAATGTCACTTTATCATTGAAACTGGGCTTGGATTTGTCCTTGTGAAAGACCATATCCAGACATTGCAACCCCAGTCCGTGCAATTTAACTCCTCTATAACGCCTTAGGATATCTCTGATGAATCTTACCCAGATGAGAACACACTTATGTCTCATTACCGCCCATGATCGTCAAATCAAATAATGCTTTCCAAGCAAATGCCTTTCCATCGTACATATCTCGCTTCACATACCTGCCATGCCCCGCTCATAAAAGTAAGAAGAAAGCCATCAAGAACTCCCCAACACCATCCCATCTTTCCCTTTTCTATATCCCGATATCTCGTCAACTTTGCTCCTCGTCTTCCTCCTCCATGATCTCTGTCTGCTGTGAATCTATCGAGTCTCTCCGCGATCTTGTCTCTGACTCTTCCACTTGCTTGGACACGCTGGCGGACTCGGGGCTTTGTACGCGGACGACGCGTGGTGACTCGCGGGGTAATGGTCGTTGTTGTAGTTCGGAGAGGGGCACAGTTGTTTGGCCTGTGCGGACTTTGTAGTTTGCGAGGGACAGACGAAGACGAAGTGTTTCTGCTCTCTGTAGGATATTAGCACATATATATAAGTAAGTGGGGAGGGTGCCAAGAACTGACTTGTCTTATTTGTTGGCGTGTAAGTGTTGTAGCCTGCTGTGTGGGTTGTACTGTTGTAGGAGCTGCAGCTGTATCATGTTCGGTTGCAGCAGTGGCCCATGAATTATCGTTGGCAGACATGTCGAAGACAGAGCTAACGTCAGGACTGGCACTTCTGTCAGACGCGTCCTATACAGTCAATGTCAGCTATAAGTTCATTTCCCATCATGATATCTTGTAAGTAGTAGAGCATACCTCATCACGTCCCAGACACGCCTTCTTAGCAGCAGGCGCGCTACCCTCAGTATCAAACAACCTTTTCCTCCCCTCGATAGCCATCTTTACAGGACTATGGCCCAATGCAGGCTTGAACAAGTTCTTTGGTGCAGCAAGCGCGTTAGAATCTAAGGGAGCGAGGGCGCGTCGCTTCGTAGGTGATGATGTAGCTGATTGCTCCATTGCAAGCTGACGCACTGTTTATGTATACACGAGAGAGGGAGAAACGAAAGTATGAAAAAGATAGAGCTTAAGGTTTGTATGCTTTAGTCGCGTGTCAATGCGTGTTGGTGGGAGGACGTTGGGATGGGAAAGGGTAAAGTAGAGCCAAATAAAGTGGTGGTTTTGTTCAAGGGACGCGGACGATAAGATAAGGCGGGGTGGCTTTTTTTGGATTGGAGAAAACGGAAAATGGCCAAGGTACTAAAGGATGGGATGGTTTGGTCTAAATGGCGTCGTTCCTAGTCAACGAAACACGACAACAGTAAATATTATGCAAGGAGATCAACACTTTGAAACAGACTATTGTTCTTCAATTCTTTATATTCAATTATCGATGCCAATGTCTCTCTTTCTCCCTCAACACTACTGATCCTCATTGATATACCATCCCCCACAAATAACAAACCCCAGGAGGTGTAGCATTATACTCATCGTTTAATTGACCTCACCCGTCACGTCCGTAACCCTAACCCAGCCTCTTACGCTCGACACGGTCGCGCTTTATATCCTTGTCTTCAAATCTCAGCCAACCTCGCTCATATTGACTCATTTCCTAAAATGGTCTAGCGGCACTTACATAATCTTCCCCAGCCGTCAACACTGCAGATTCGCGTGCCGTGTCGGAGGGTTCATCGTTCTATTCCCAAGACGGCCTAGCGTTTATGCCTCCGAAGACGGGAGGCACGTGCCTTGTGGGGCATGATTCCCGGTGCGGCCCGGATGCAGGAACGGGTGTTGGCCGGACCTTAAGTCAATCTTGACTAACATAACACAGGCGAATACATGCTCATATAGCACTCACTTATACGGCAACTGTCAAAGTAGCAAAATGCTGGGTATCATTCGCTCAGAGTCCATGTGTATGAATCTCGTAAGCCCTAGCCACTAATTCCGACTTTGCAAAAAAAGAAGCATCTGATAGCTTCAACTAGAAACACTAAAACAACCACAACGCGCTTCGAATAACATCGTAAATGAAAGCATCATGCATTAGAAACAAAGCCTCCTACCAGTCAAACTCCTGTGTATACTCTGCCAAATCACACCCTGCCTTTCGTCCTTGGTCCAGAACAAAGCGCCCTCCATGATGTTTTCAGCCACGCCCACCTTTTACTGCCGTCACCTGGCTTCGATCCGCATCCCTAAAGTGTTATCCAAAACAAAATGCAATTAACAAAAACTACCACGGGTCGTGGTGACAAGACAAAAACAAAACATATCATGTGTGGGGTATATCTCCCGGACCTGAAAGCCCTAATTACCGGCCGATTTGTGGTGGCTCGGTAATCAATCCGCCTGTTGTATAATGCCGTTCAACGGCTGCGATTATTATGAGGTTGCCATATAATAATGTTGGCTAGTGTCGAATTGGAAAGGTTTCGAAAAGTCCATCTTTACATCTTCCCAGTCCGGTTCTTGCAACGATGGCGGGTCGAATAGCGCTGAGGGGTCAATACCCATTACACCGCTTGCGTCCAAAGTGTTGGTCATGTTCAAAAGCAGATCGGTATCCATGTTATGCCAATCCGTATTAACATCGATGGCTGCACCTTCTGGAAGATCGCTGTTGGGCTCGCTGCTGCCATTATCCTTGACCGAGTCAGGTGTGTCTCTGGGTGTCAAGTAGCTAAGAGCGTTGAGGTCATGGTAAGGGTTATCGTAAAATCCGTACCCGCGCTCAACTCCAAGGTTGTTCACCAGCATCTCCGTGTCGATGGTCGCATTGGCCCAAGGATCAACTGCAGTCGGTTCAACCGGTTTGATATCCACCATCTTGGGGGTTGTACCAGCTTTGAGGCCGGCCTTGTCTTGGGGTTTGCCCATACTACTGGCCGATCGCTTCATGCCGGCATCGGTAATAGACACAGGAGTTGCCGCCATAGTGACAGGTGTCTGGCCTTGCTTGGAATTGGTCAAGCTCATTGCAGCAGCTTCAGTACCTGGTTCCCGCTTGATTGTGCCATCGGGCTCAAGTCCAAGGGCCAAGGCCAGGTTCTCCTGAGCAAACTTGAGAGGATCTTCTCGAGGCTTCGTGTGCTCCTCGTAGACATGCTGTTGAAGAGCTTGTTCAGTGCTATAACCGGTGGTTGAAAACTCGCACTCGGGTTCCTTGCAGAGAAAGACTGGCTTAGGTGGCAACTGCGTTTCGGACGTCCTTCGGAGCTCAGGGGATCCTTTCTTGCTAATTTTAGGTGAAGGCGTAGCGCCCTGAGGTGTCTGTCCAGTCTTTTGCTTCTTGCGTCCTGTCGGCAGCTGCAGATTGAGCTCCTTTGACGGTGCGACATAGGTTGGGTTGCCATGAGGAGGCAACTGGAAGGGGGGGCGAGCGCTTGTAGGAGCTTCTGGAGCCCGTGAGCCCTTATTACCTCCCTTGGGGGTAGTATTCTGAGCTTGAGAGTTCCGGCGACCGTTTTCGGCGTTGGCAGAAGCTGCTTGACCTCCCAGAGGTTGCGTCGGCTGATCAGGTTGAGGTTGAGATTGCTGCTGTTGAGAAAATGGCTGTTGTGGTTGGACAGCCTGGGCGTTCTGATTTTGGGGTGTGGCTTGTCTGTTAGCAGGATTCAGGCCTCTGGCATATACGCTCGCCGCGAGATCCTTGGCCATACTCTCTAGCATATTTCGAGCCTGATCAATTTCCACGGCTCGCATCGTGAACACGCTTTTAGGCACAGACATCTTCTCGCCATCAGAGAACTGCTTAAGAATCCTCCATCGCTGTTCTGAGTTAGTGCATGTCATCCATGATACAGCTGGGCGTAGACTTACAGTTCGGAAGAACATCTTCGCTCTTTGGTCATCACGCGTGAGACCATACCATCTGCTCAAACCACGGCCGATCTTGCTCATATCAACCACAATTTTCTTGAGCTTCTCAGCTGTCTCCTGGTATTCCTGTTGGGACATCGGAATCTCAGGATCGTTCTCTTTCATAGATTGTCGTTGCTCTTCTTGTCCTAGTAACTTAAGACGCGCCAGTATCTCGCTTCCACCTTGAGGAGGGATCTGGCCTGCCTTGTTCATCTGTGCCCTCATCATCGCTTCGTATTTGGCTCGCTGCTCTGGTGTGAGCTGTGCAATTTGCTGAGGAGTCAACATTCTTGGGCCTTGGGTCTGCTGTGGCTGGTTGGGCTGTGACGCTGGTCTCGCCGGCGCTGCCTTTGCAGTTTCGGGTACGTCGATGGCATCGTCGTTACTCGGGCGCTTGAGGTTCTTCGGGGCGGATGCTGGCGATGGGTTTGGAGGCTGTGCTCGGTTGTTGGCAGGCTGAGGGCGAGCATTTCGTGCTTGCTCTGGAGTCACGCTTGGCTGTTTCTGAGCCGCTTGTTGAGCAGCATTATTCGGTCCCATGTTATTAGCTCCTGGCATGTTCTGGGCCTGAGGTGCTTGGTTTGGCTGGGGTGGTTGTTGAAGCTGTATTTGTGTCGGGGGGACACCCATCTGTGTCTGCATAACTTGCTGGCCTTGACCATTACGAGCTTGCGCCATATGAACCTGGGCTTGTTGGTTTCGCATTTGCTGTGCCTGCTGGCTCGCCCAGGAACTCCTCTTCATCTGGAGAATCGCATTGCGTAATTGTTCTTCGGACGCTTGAGCGAACTGAGGTCTATTCCGAAGTGTCGCTATTTCGTGCGGAGAAACCTGCAGGATGTGTGCTGGTATATTGACAGGCATCTGTGGTCGTCCTGCTTGCAGGGGGTTGGGTCCAGGTCCACCTGGCGCTTGCATGCCAGGGTTAGCATTGTTTTGTCCTGGCTGCTGCGGTTGTTGACCTTGCTGTTGAGGTGAAAGCTGCTGTCCTGGCTGGCCCGGTTGCTGCTGTTGCATGGCACTAGCGCGTCGCTGAAGGGCGAGTTGGAACTGCCTTTGCTGAACGGCTGCCAGTTGCGTCCGTAATTGCTGAGGAATGTTGTTTTGCTGAAGCCAGATCTTGAGCTGTCCCCATTTCTTGACCTCTGGGGGAATCTGAGTCTGGAGCTGGGTGAGGACTTGAGGAGGTAAATCCATAGAGTCCATCATAGCCAGCTGCTGGTTCGGGGCCAGCCGAGGCATCTGCATTTGCTGCGGGTTGCCATTCATAGGCATTCCATTTTGCTGCTGCTGCATGTTGACTGGCATTTGTCCAGCGCCGTTAGGGTTCATCTGGCTCATCTGGCTTGGAGGTCGGTTCCCCATTTGCCCTGGAGGAAGTTGTCCACCATTATTTAGGCCCATTTGCTCATTGCGCTTTGACTGCCAACGCTGCATGACCTCATTCAACTTATCCGGAGTCAGACCGCTCACGATCTGACGTTGCTCTTGCGGTAGACTTGCCAGCATGTTCTGGAAAGTTTGGTTGTTAGGCCGCTGTGCTCCTTGGTTGAATCGCTGGTCCCCGAATTGAACACCGCCCTGTCCAGCGCCCTGGTTCATGTTGCCAGGCCTAGAAACAGGTGTGTTCAGGGTGTTCATTGCAGGACTTTGGGAAGGCTGCATGTTGGCAGCCATGCCTGCCTGATTTTGCATCTGCTTCATCTGCTGTGCCTGCAGTTGTGCCTGTGACTGCTGCGAGACTTGGTTCATCTTCATTTGCTGGAGATTCATGTTCTGCTGCTGTTGTTGCGGCGGTCGCTGGCCTTGATTAGGACCTTGCTGGTTGGGTGCGTTCTGGCCCATCGGTTGGGGCGTCGCGTTTCGATTCGGTCCGGCGCTGGCAGGTACTACCATCTGACCGGCTTGCTGAGCCATCAAACCATTCATCTGCTGTTTCTCGATGCTATCCATGTTGGGTGCGAAAGAGTTATAGTCGTTATTGCCCTGGTTGCCATTCATCATACCATGCTGCTGCTGCCCTTGTTGAGGGATCTGACCCTGCTGCTGGCGAAGTCCTTGCTGACTTGCCTGCTGTTGCATCATGGGCGCTTGATTAGTGTTGGGATTCTGTCCCATCCCTTGCGGCTGTTGGCCCTGTTGAATTCTGGCCATGTTTGCTTTAAGAACTTGGAAGGCTTGATTCTGATAAAACCACATCAAAGGATCTTTACCCTGTGCAGTGAGTTCGTTCATCTGCGTGGGGGTTATCCTTTGAGAAAGTTGCATTCGGGTGTTTTGTTTCTGCTGATCCGAGGCAGTGTTAAACATCTTTTGTGCAAGCTCGCTAACCTTAACTCTGTCTTGTTGCGAAAGCCGTGCCATGTCAGAGGGGAATGAAGTTGGTTGAGGTCGGTTTTGACCTCCAGCCATACCTACCATCTGCTGGCCTGGGCCCATCCCACGACCAGTTTGGTTCGGCATGCCCATGTTCATTCCGGCATTCATCGGCAATTGTTGTTGTGCTTGGTTCATCTGGCCACCTTGCATCGGGTGCTGCATAGACTGGAAGCCTTGCTGCGGGCCTTGGCCCATGCCGCGTCCCATCTGCATGTTCATCATCGCTTGGGCTTGTGCTTGTGCCTGCGCTTGAGCGCTGACATTGATACTATTCTGGAGTGTGGGTTCATTGGCTTGGCGTCTCTTAAAGAATTCCATGATCTTATTACCCATCTCCTGGTCGTAAATTTCCTGTGATGGTTGTGAGTAACGTGTCTGGAGGAGGAAGTTTAGGGTTCAGAAAAGAGAAAATTAAATGTGCGTACCTTTGTAGCAGATTTGTGAAATGCTTCACGCTCAAAGTTGCAGCCCCATTCAGCCCCCTTCATGTAGTCCCCTCCGTTCATGGCCAGAGAAATGTTGGTTATCCTTTGACAAGTCAGCAAGGTTCATGGCAGGGTTTAAGTAGGGCCATACAAGTTCATGGTCTTGCCCATGCGATCACTGATGGCTACATTGGCTTGCCAACATATGCCAGTGAATGGCTGTGTATGTTGGACAAGGTTTTGGTACACTATCTGCTGCAGCTGATTGGGGGTCGGTTTGCGCATCGGCTGCTGCATCATCTGCCCGGCCCCAGCCATGTGCTGCATATTGGCCGCCATGGCCGCTTTCAAGTTGAGGGAACAAGATCCAGGCTAGCAAGCAGTAGATATCTCGACTGACAATTTCGTCGTTTGAGAAGTAACTGGGCCAAGGTGAGGTAGCGAAGGTAAAAGTCGAAGTAGATCACGAGATCAAAAATGTACAAAAGTATGTCGGGCAAGGCGGTGCAAAGTTATTGGTCGGGGGTCCGTTTGGACAGTGGTTGACGAACGAGGCGGAGGTTGCGTCAAAGGAGCCTACGAAAACACAAGGCGATCCATAAAAAGGCGGTCGTTTGTGCAGCAAGGCAGTTGTTCACCCTTGAAATTGGCCAAAAATGAAATATGTTACGCGTGTCGAAAATCTGTTCGAGTATCGGGTTTTCGTCGAATGTTACCGTGCATTCAGTGCCAAAGCCGGGTCGAATTTGTGACGTCGCGACGAAGCGTTTAGGTAGGTAGTTGGCGGCGGCAGAATTACCCTCGTCAAGTATTAAAGAAATTTATCTTTCGCACAGGGCGGACAGGCGGTGGAAGACTGCCAGGCGAGGCGTGATTCAGTCAAGGGTTTATCGTCGAGACTGGCGGAGCGGATCGACTCGCGATATTCGAGGATGGTGATGGGCGATGGGTGAAGCGTCTAGAAAATGCAAAGTAACCAAATAAAGTCGAAGAAGAAAAAGAAGGATCGCTAAGGTGTTTGCGATGGTCGTCAATCAAACAAACGACAAACGCCGTCAGAGTTGAAGCCCAGCGAGAGGAGAGGAGAGAAGGAAGAAAAAGTCGAGTTCACCGATCGACCTAGGGCGGTGATGGTCAACGGTTTTGGTGTTGTTTTGGTGAAAAAGGTCGCAAGCGCATTGAGTTGGGGGTTCCAAGATGGCAGCAGCACCAGAGCAAGACCTAGTGAGGTGGGTGTGGACTGTGGAATTTGGGCGGCGCCGGGCCACTAGCACTACCTTACCTTACCTTGCCTTACTACCAAGGGACCCTGGTCGCCTAAGCCATGCCGGTCAAGTCTGGTGTATGGGATGTATCCGATACCTTTTCCACTCTGTCAATCTGCTGTAGGTTTGATAGGCCAGAGGAGATACAGGGTCAGGGCGACTGCCGAGTTGGAGCAATTCACTTTTATGGAACTGACTGGACTGGACTGCTGAGCTTGACTGGGAATGACGACGACTTGATCTCGATACTGATGACGGTAGCAATGAGTCAAGTCAACCACTGCCTCTCAAAAGGCTTCAGAAGCTCAGAAGCAGTAAAGGCCATGAATACAGACGAAGAGATAAGAAAAATGGCCATGTGATGGATGATACAGAAGTGGCAGCGAGAATTCCTCTCTGGGGTGGATGCTCGTTCACTGACGGGAGTGAATGATCCAATATCAACAAGGCCCTGCTTCCAAGGGACCTGTCGCTGCAGGGAGCAATAAAACCTGTGTCCTTGAACTGAACTGTCAAAAACAACTAATCTAAGCACTTACTACATAATACTACATTTACCCGAGTCTTTTTGTCTCTTAGGATAAAGGTCTCAACTTTTCTTGTCTCTCCTCGCCCTGTACCTCCACTGTCTTGTCTTGTCCTCGCGGTTACGGCACTGCTACCAAAACGAATTCCAATTCCAGGCACGAGTCCACTATCAAACTCTAACCCCAAGAACGCCCCCATGTGTACCCTCAACCCCCGTAGATCCCTTCTCTTCACTCATCAAATGTTTCAAACATTCAGCTCTCATGTCCCATCTCCATCTTCCTCCTCACTCACACGTGCAAATCGAGAGGAGTAGCTCATCAACCACGTACGTAGACAGAAAAGAGGTCGATGGAACTTCCAAGGTCATGGTGGATAAGGCAGAGTCGCACTAGAGCCAAGAAGAGACGACGGGGGGGGGCATGGACAAGCGTCGGCAGGGCGCCTGGGCCTGAGTCTAGAGGGAGGCTATCCCTGAGTTGGACTGGTTCCGTTGGTGTGCGGTACCAGTACCTGACCGTCTGTCTCTTGTCTCTTGTGTCTGTCTCTCTCTCGAGGACAGAACCAAGAGAGAGAACCCTGAGGCTTTGGAGGAAATCTCACACTGCACAGCCTTGGAGATGGCCTCGTCCAGGTACGTAACCATACCGCCATCTGAACCATGCATGTCGACTGCTGCCGTTTCTTCAGGTGTATGCGGCATTCATTCTCAGCTTACAACCTGTTTCTCTTCAACGTCTGCTGTCTGTTTCACAGATGTTCAGCCCAGTGTGGCATGTAGGTTTTTTGTGGGCGACCCCTCCAACTCATCCTCCTCTACCTATGCCTAGGTATTTCCCTTGAGTATCCATATCCACCAAAAGTTGAGGCGTCGGTCGCATGAGCTAATGGGCGGCGTCTATCCGTCGTTGGACGGCCGCTAAAATCATTTCTCCAAATCAATGGACGGAAAGGTACAGTCTAGCAAGCAGAGTACGATGAAAGTCTCTGCCGTGCGTGCTGTTGCGTGCTGTGCTGTGCTGCGTTGTCTCTCCTACCCATGGATACCTGTGGTGTCAAGGATTGGCGACAGTTGAAACAAATGGCACCGAGCATCAGAGTAACGACCCTGTATCTCAACGGTGCACGGTCTAGCAAAACGTTTTGCAACAATGTTAAAATAATAATAATAATAATAATAATAACCCCATGGCATTGCTCAATTTCAATTCATAAACTCTCTCTCACCCTCTCTATCTCTCTCTCAACGTTGATCAACCTTATATCGCCAAACAAGGTGTTGGTCAAGGATGTACTGCACATCAGTGGGGTAGACAAGACGTCGAACCTCAAACGGAATTGAAGAGGAGGGAGAACCTGCGACAAAATATTGGAGACAAAGGTGACACGCTTACACGACGGGACAAGAACAAGAGACATATTCACATTTCGACGGCCCTTTCATTGGCCGAGTCCCCCCGTCGAGTCGGAGAGAGGAAGAATGAAAGAAGGCCTAATCGAGGCTGAAAGAAGTATCTCGACAAATTTAGTCTGGACAAAGCGAGCGCTCTGACTGAATGTTTTTTTGTTCTCCTTATCATATCAAAGGTCGAGGTCAAGTCTCATTGCACCCCCGGGACTGGGACGTGGACTGGAGAAGTCCTGGTTGTTTGAAAAGGGCAGACATCCCTGTTCCCCTAGTCTGGTTGGGGAATTGTGAGGGCGCCCAGGTACGGTACCAGGTACTTTGATGGGCACCAGCATTGACAGAGGATCTCTATTTGTTCTTGTCTTCCATGTTTGAAGCCAGCCAGTCCTCGAGCACATTGCATTGTGTTTCTTGCATGCACATACACACACAGTTCTATTATAGGATCTCGTTCATTTCAACTGGCTTCGAAGGACAGTCTGAGCATGATCAATCAGGTTGCACTTTCAGCAGGCTGCAGCGGCATGTCTGAAATGCAAGGCAAGGTAAGAAAAGAGAGGCGGCCCACCCGGGTCCAATGTATGGAAGACTTCCACTTCCACTTTCACTTCCACGTACTTTGCCTTGCAGGAGGGAAGCGTTTGAAGGTGGTGGGATTGGTAGTTAATGGTGGTGGTGGGCTGTCAGTCACTGGCCTTCGCTCGTGGATCATCCGTCACCTCAGCAGGACATGGTGCGACTTCTGACCAGGTAATGAATCGCCAGTAAATGATGGTTGAAAGATAGGAGAGTTCCTGATGCTCAGAGCACAATTGAATGAGACAGGTATTCAGCATCTTGTTTACGGTGGTGCTTGTGAATGGAGAGAGATTGACGGGGGTAAACAATAAGGGGACCCATTCTTGTCAAGGGATCTCATAGTCCAAACTCCACCTCATCAACGGCCTCGACGACACACCGTCCGACAAGCCAAAAGACAAGCACGAACCAGTTTTCAGAGAAAGAACTTGGAGCAGACTATGGCTTGGGAATATACCCTCAGTCAGATATCTTATGATCATTGAAGTTCCCTGAGTTTTTCAATATGAATCTATGAGCATCTGCTGCTAAGGCTAGGGTTCATTGGAAAAAAGAGTTGGATGCGGAGATGCCACGAGGCCCGGGATGTCATCGTCACACACACTCACTCACACCGGGCACTGACAGACATATTGACTGAGCATCAGCAAGTCATTTCTTTCATCTCCTTTCATTTCATCAATAAAGGGGCATGAAAGACTCTTCTCTCAATCATCTATAAAAAGTATATGTATGCCGACAGCACAATCAATATGAATATCTATCCCAGACCATGCAAAGTCAATCCATTCTCATCAATCTTTCAAATCTTTTTTAGTCTTTGAAGTCTCTTGAGCTTCCCTTCTCTTCCCGCCCTTGGTCGCCTCACCAGGGAGCGTGGTCCTAAAACCCCTGCACATGCCCCCATGTGCATCTGGGAAGACCCCCGTCCGCTCACACCTTTCTTGGAAGCGCGCTCAGTGTTGCTCTCTCCATCGATGGATGTGATAGTGTGAACAGTCGGCGCGTGATTTGCTAGACGATCTTGAAGAAAATCGACGGTCTGTATTGCTCCCACTTTCAAAATTGGAGATATTATGTGTATTGGGCCCTTTGAGATCAGAAAAACTTGACATTGAGGAGGATCAAAAAGGTGGGAGGGTCCCTGGTCAGGCTGGCTTAATGCCGTCACCACCACCACCAAATCATTCATTCATTCACCTTTTGGTGGTAAATGGTGGCTCCTGGGTCCTAGGCTTGGCTGGGCTTAGTGCCACCGCTTTAGCTTCAGGTCAATTGGCCAGATGAAGAAAAACCAAGGCAGTCGAGGGGTCCTCATGAATCTCCATCTTCCTTCATTCAGTCAGTTCTGACTGATTGCTGTGCTTGATCTGTGATGGATGTTTTACAGTGATAATGTGATATGGTATCAGCAATACCACCATGTTTTTGTCTCACCCTTATCATGAATGTCTTGACATATGGGTACAGTACCTACTTAGATAGATATGGACGTCGATGACTGTCAGATTGAGTTGGGCATCTCAGCCCTGCCCAACTCGCTCCCCTCATGAGGTCCAGTCCATCCACTCAATCGAGGGGAGAGGTCCTCACTGTTACTGTCACTGTTGCTGTACTCCAAGTCAAGTTTCAACCGCCGGAGCACCACTGAATGTGGATCTCTGTTCTGATCTCATTTCATCCTCACTCACTCACAAACCTCTTTCTCTTCTCTTTCTCCTCTGTCAGCTTTACACCTGAATTGCGTCAATAGATGTCTCTTTTCAGCCTCGGCCCAATAATGTCAAACTTTGCATGGTGTATTGCTCCCCTTGCTGACCATCCAAGGGAATAACTCTGGTGGCGTCGAATTCTAAAATCGCCCGGACCCTGGCATTTCTGATCTGGTCTGGTTTGGTCTGGTCTGGCCTGACTTGACTTTGATGAACTGGGGGCCGGCCCTCCAAGACCCAGACCGACGGGACTCGAATTGGGATTCTCGATCGTCCCGCTTGCGATCCAACCGTTGGTGGCGTATCTCTTTCTCTCTGTCTTCTCATCATCAACTGCGTTTGTTAGTGGTGAATGAATGGTCAACATACACATATATACAACTGAAGTCGAATTAACTTGGCTGTCATTCATATGTATATGCAAGTCTTGGCTCACCTTCCTTTTTCTCCTCTATTGTTTCTTTTTCCTCGCAAGTGATTGATCGCCCACTGCAACCTTTTTAGCGCCCAGCTGATGAACCATCCCATCCCATCCACCCCGTAAAAGATCAAACCAGTCCAAACACATGATCCAGCTGCATCTCCCGAGACACACATCACCCAGGAATCCTATCAGCGGTTCTGTCTCTACACAAACCCAGATCGTGTCTTTTTGATCGCGAACCATCCAATAGGAATTTATGTTCTCGCGGGTATTTTTTTCTTCTTTCTTTTGAAAGGGGCACAGAATATGCTGCAAGGTACCGACATTGAAGCCAACCAGTGGACGGGATATCTACCCTGCATCCGACATCATTTGATTGACGCTGCCAAGAGGGATGGACAATTTGAAGGAGATCTTGGCTTGTATGGAGAGAGCTGGACTCTTGGGCGTTCGTCTTGACTCGTAATACGATTATTGTGTAGCTGATGTACAGATGCTCCTTGCGTTAACCCAAGTTCTTGGTACGGGCAGGGGCAAAGATCTGGAATATCCAGTCGGAATTCACCGAGCGATATTGTCCTTTTCACGCGACTCGCATGTTCTGACAAGTGCTGTCGATCAACCATCACCGCCTCGATAGCTTTACAGCCTCAGGCTCTACTGATCGCTAACATGAGATGATGAAGAAGAATTGGTATGACTGCCATCTCTCGTACGTGACTGCAGCAACACAAGCCTACAAGCTAGGCTGTATTTACTGCTATCTTCTTCCTCTCTTTGTCTCTTTCTGCCCAGCGACGATCCGCTTTAGCTCCCGCATCAACATGTGGCTGGTGAGATCTGACAACCAACCCCACCATTTTCCCCAAATGGAGACTTTTGGCCCTAAGAAACTCTATTGAAGAGATTCGGATGATTTTTGTTTCTCAAAACGAAACGTTACTCTTAGCTGAGGTCTGTTATTGAACTTTGGTAGCTCAATGGCATATGATAATCTCACCATCTCAGTTCATGGCTGCCTCATCACTAAGAATAACAGTTGTGCTACCTCAGTTTCAAGCCGCTGCCTGAATTGAATTGCATGTATGCCCCAAAAGTACCGAGGAGAATGTCTCACTGCAGCTCCTCTCTGTTTGAAGAATCCTCTTGCCATGCCATGCCCCTGCAGCTGGTCCAGGAATCAGCCTGTGCCGTGCGCTTTGACATTGGCCCATGCCCGGACAAATCCGTGTTCGTTCGTGTTTCTTCAGCTGGATGTGTCTATTTCTTTTTCGCTCTCTGTAACATGTCTCTCCAGATCGACGAGATCAACTTGTTATTGCTGATATGCGTATGCGTAAACAGCTTGACTCGCTTGTAATTACGTCCCGACCAGTTGGCGACGCCCACGGAAGGAATAGTTCGTGGCCTAGTTCGCGATGGTCTCGTCCTAGACGGAGACGATGCCTTTTGGCGCCGGGAGGCTTTTGGAGCTATTGTCTCCAAATATTTTCCTCGCCCTTTTTGGTAGATCTGCCTGAAGAGGACGAGGACGGACAACAAGACTCGTAAATGTACAGTGGACTTTCAACCCAGCAAACATCGTATCTGACCTGACTTATCGCTGTGGTCAGATTCAGACCCGAGTTGGCGGTCGAGTCACGATAGAACCATGAATGCCGAATCGATCACGTCAGCCAACTACGTATGTTGGGGACACCAACGTGGCTGATGCCCCTGGCATGTTCTTCCGGCTTCAGGCTGATCTTTCTGAATCAAGGGGTGTTGCAGACTTAAAGTTGGTGAGTATATTAATGGCATTCATTTCAAGGCATTGTATTGTCCTTTGCAAATGAGATACTATAGTCAACGTTCAATATAATAAGAGTCTAATTGCATTCACCGATCGACCAGCTAGCCTCCCGGGAGCCTCTAAGCCTGTGGGAATTGATGGAATGTGGATGGAATTCCAAAATATCGCCACAGACAGGGGCAGGCCAATCCATGTCGATTTAGTTGTTTGCTTTTCCTCTTTTGTCGTGCTGCATCTTAACAAGTTCCATCGAGACGCATTCACATGATTCAAGCAGACGGAGTTGGACTCTTGTTCCAAACGGTTACGATGCGATGCTGCAGAATCATAAAAAGAAAAGACTCACCCACAAAAGAGAGTTTGTTTGACAAACGGCGCACACAGAGAATAGAATGTTTTAGAGACAACGAAAGAGCCTCTCACACGTGTTGAGAGCTATCGCTGTAGCTGGATGTGTCGCCAAGAAGCGAAAATCAGGGTTCCGTGACAGGGAACAACCCTGTAGACACCATGAGCATCTGTCAATCAATCAATGAGGGATCCATTTTCAATCAAATTGAGCCACAGACAACATTTCATTTCAAAAGGGGCACAGCAGCAGCAGAATACACACGGAGGCAGAGGGCTCAATAACTGCAATTGTCACAGAGTTCAGCGCTCTTCGTTTCAGAGGCTGGTTTGTTTGTTCGCCTGGCACGTCCTTTCTCCTGTTATTTCCATGCTTGTCAACCTCTTTGGTCTACGACGTTCTGACCATGGTGGTACTGTCTAAGAGGAGAGGCCTTGTTTCATGTCTGCAGTAAACTTTGCAAAAGCACAACTCATCGTGTAATAGACAACGCTTTGATCTTGTAACGCATCAAAGTTGACATTGAAACAGCGTCATCTGTCAAGCCTCAAACGTGATCTCGCAGTGTCTGGTCCTTGCCTGTAACATCAAGGCCGAGCCCGAAGTTCCACAATTACAATCTACATCAACATCAGTTCATCATACAGATTCGACTTGCAATGGTCGAGAACCTGACATCACTAAGTCAGCCAGTTTTCAAGATTCGACCGAATCCGGGAGCGCCACAGGTTTTGGACCAAACCTTGAACTGATCATGGAGAAGCCATCATTTGATGTTGTGCCAATCATGAGCACCGTTGGTTCTCGTCTGTCAAGCCCTTTACCGAAAATTTTGTAGACGGACGTTGAAGGGCTCGAGTCCCTGAATGGTTCTGTAAGGGGCCTTCATCGGCTGAGCCGTTCTGAACGGCGTGAAGCAGTTCAGTTCCTGGGCTAGACCTGGCTACGGCCTAAGCTTGCGATGCCTAGGTGCTTGTGCTGTCGACAGTACACGCTGTGCTTACAGGTTGTCGATGATGATGTCTGGTGCAACAGAAGACTACCAACTGATGTGGAAGAATGAAGGACCACGATGCCTTTCTCAAGTTGCATCTTGGCGATTTTGAGACTCAAGTGATCCTTCTGTCCATCAAGTTAGGTGGCTCTCCCAACGCCCGCATATCCTTTGACTTGCGATGGCCTCTAGAGACATTATCGAAATGATCGGCTCGACTGGAATGCGGGAGCCCGATAGTGTTGCTCGTTCCTGATACCATGGTCACCTAACTTCTCTAAGAATTGTGGAACATTCCGAAACGTTTTATTAGGCTTGTCAAACTGGTACGTTTGCGGGACCAACGTTCCGTTGACTACACAAGTTGTTGCTTGGGACGACAGTACCTTTTACAGCCATTGAGCATTGAGATATCCTTGATGAACATGAGGTAAACTAAGGCAAATTTCTGTGGAGGTACGCAAGAGACTCATCTTCTCACAGCAGGAGGCGTCCATAAATATGTGATAGGCTGTATTGTGTTATAAAAGGGGACTTAGGGCTTCCCATGGGAACATCGAGGGTTTCAGAGGGACAACCAGCTTCGATTGCCACCAGCCAACAGGCGGGTAGTATGGCCCTAATATCGAAATACTTGGTCCATTCTCTCATGGAAAAAGGCCAGCACGTTGAACTTGATGCTGAGCTGGTAAAAGAACTCATCCCAGTATTGACAAGGCCGGTGGATGAGGAGAGCAGCAACTCCCTCGAAGTTTTACTGCTCAGAGTCGCTCAATTCATACACTTGCACAAACATATATCGGCCCGGCATATGAGATTACGGACGGTCACTTTAGTATGCCAAAAGTGTATAATTTCCACCGACTGTTGTCGAGTTGCTGGTGACGTTCATCGAAGATATAATCGAGCCATCGGTTTCGGTTGACATGGGATCTACATGAAAGTGACATAACTGTCATAAGTATATCCATGGAAGCTAGCCATGCTAGTTGAGTTGATCTCATATTCCCTATGTCGCGTGGTAAAAAAGAGGTTCGACGTGTGTTTCAACGATGCTCTTGTGTATAGTATGCGTTGTATAGCCAGACTCTGCCTGTGGAGTCCGAAACATATTTTTTGACACTGCTAAAATAGGATTTTAGATACGAATAAACACAGATATACAAGGATAAGTAGGAGAGGATAATGTATATGTTAATCTTAAGGAATGTTGCAGAGGGATTCAATGGGCCGCTTTACCTCTACAGACAGCAGTTTGAAATGCTGACTTGAGGTTTAGGTTCTGATTTTCTCAGTTTAGCCCAGGACTTACCTACTAAGAAGTATCAATTCATAAGTATTGAGCAAACGAGCATAGGCAACATCAATGTGCCAGGCCGTGGTAACCTAGCGGGACGAACAAGAGTATAATAGACGCACTCTTACGTCCTTCTCATTCAAGAATACTACACAGAGTAGTACGTATACTGAGACAGTGGTACCCGAGGTGGTCAATCAAGTATCAATCGGATCTTTTGGAACATAATCTTGATCTCTAGATATCTCTTACTCCGTGTTTATCACTCACGCCTAGCGATATGGATCGAAAGTTATGGCCGACCAGTCACACGACATGCAATGGGAAGAAGCAGAGAATACATTACTAATAACAATAACTATAACTACAACTGTACATTATCTTCCTAAATACGTAACAGGCTTTCAGTATGCGCTACCGCCCCTTTCATGATGAGCTTAAAACGGCGAACCAGATCCCAGAATACTCCCTCGCCATCATATAGAACATGTAAATAAAACACAAACTTATGATACAATACAAGATTTCAAAATCGTCTCTTTCAAAAACCACTAGTGATGCTATATCAACCGGCAACAGCTCGGCCGACAGCACCAGCAATCTCGCCGAACAGAATACCCTTGAACACGTTCTCGCCCATGGCCTGAGTCCAGGCGCCAGCCTCCTTGAGACGAGCCTTCCAGGCCTCCTTCTGCTCCTCACCCAACTCCTCCCACGTCTTGCCTGGGCCATGAACGGATGGCTCGTGGACATCAAGCTTGAGCTCCCGGGCCTGACTGTCTTCACCGGCAGTTGCAGGAGGCACATCACCCTCATAAACAACCAAAGTTTCACCAGTGGCAGTCTTGGTGATATCGCGACCTGCAAGTTTGGCAAGGAATTCGTCGGCTAAGAAGGCGGCGGGTGGGTGGTCGGGGCTGCGCAGACTGCCATGCCATGATGGGAATATCTTCTGCACGCCAAGAACTGGGCGAGATCCGCCATAGAGCTCGAGAACAGTTTGCGCAACGAGGGCCATGATAAGCGCCATGATGGTCATCGTGATACCAAGACCACGAGAGGAAACACCGCGGGACTTCATGGCTGTGACGTAGCGAACAGGACGAGGAGGTCCCTTCGGATTGCGGGGAGACTTATCGACGTGCTTCGCAAGGGGAATGCTGTGGACAGCGACCGTCTTCTGGAGAGATGTGCTGGCAAGTTTGATGTACTGTTGGCGAAGGTTGTTCTTGGGTGTCTGGAAGTGAGAGAATGCCACTCCCGTAATATTGTCTGTTCCATGGACTTCCTTGAGAGTGTGTAGATGCCACATTTTAGCGAGCAGCTCAACAGTGCCGCCTGTGGTGTGTTCCAGTGTATAGAGTGAAATGGATGAATCATGGCCTGCAACAGCAATGATGAACTGTGTATCGCCGAGGGCGTTCAGAGGAGAAGCTGGAGGTGATAGGTTCGCGACAGCAAGAGCAGTGGCAGAAATCTTCCTCGGTATCCTGGCGTTGATGGACAGGCGTGCATCTGGCTGGCCTTCCTTGGGTAATCTCAAAGCCTGTATCACAACTCCGCTTCGCTTGGGTAGGTTGGACGCAGCGACGAGGAAGTGAGGGCTTAGATAACGGATTGCTCGGAAAGCAGGTCGTTCACCATGGTCATCTGGCATAACGTATACCCGCTGTGGTTCGCTGGTCTCCTTGGCGCTGACCTTGACAAGATATAGTTCGTACTTGTAGCAGTAGGCAACCTGAAACTCATTCTCTCCTGTTTGCACAATATCCAAATCCTCAGCCTCCTTGTCTAGTTTCAGGACACTTCGTCGCTTGGCTGTAGCACCCGCAGTGTCAAAGATAGCCAATTGGGGCTCCTTGCCCATCGCTGTAGCCGCGGCACCAGTCGATCCCGCAATGCGCAATAGTCGCTGATATGTATCGAGATCGGGGTTTTCGAAGAGAGAGGTACGCGCGACCTCTGAGATGTTGGCATCGGATGTCTTAGCCCCAACGGCAGTGCGCAACTTCGAAGGGTCGACGCTTAGAATTCGGAGGTGTTCATTCTTGCCCTTTGCGATGCTATCTGGGCTGGAGTTGACGCCGGCGTAGAGATATGTTGTCTTTCCCTTGTGAGGACCAACTGCTAGGGACATGACGCTGTCTTCATCGCGTGAAAGGTTGATCTCTCCAGCTGTTCGGAGCTCTGTTTGAGAAACACTTTCGAGGACAGTCTGCGCATCTCGTTAATCTATTGCTATGCGCCAGTCACCACCTCTAGACCCCGACTTACGACTTTGTTTCCAACACCAGAGCGACCAGCACCACCTCCACCACCTACAACCACTCGGGTCGAGTCCTCAGGGTCAAAGTCGACGGTGTAGATGGGGTAATCGAGCTGGATACTCGAGCGAGGGAATGGTGAGGCCATGGTGGCGATGAGGCAATGCCTCTCTTATGATGTCTGGGGGCCTGCGGAGAGAGAAATTGTCTTCAATGGAGCCAAATTCGCAATGCGCCTGACAGAGATTAACGTGATACTGATCGCGGGGTGTTTGGTGTTGAGGTAACGCTCAAGGCCAGATGTCGAGCTTGGAGCTTCCTGGTTGGCCAGGACAGGTCCCAGCCACACGTGGTGGCCACATGGTGTGGCTTGACTTATTCCGATCTTGGGACTCATTTTCAGATCAAAGAATTTGAATTAACCAGGGTTTTTGATTGATATAACTATAAATTAAAGCTAAAGGGATGGTTTTCACATCTTGATCAGATATCTGCATAAGTATAAGGAAGTGGCTGATCCCTGTTAGCTCTTGACGGCGTCTGATACTGATAAACACGCCTACGTAGGCGAGGTTTGATATTCATCAAGCATAAAGTGAGCACGACTCAGTCATGATGTCCTCAGAGAGATTGATGGCGGCTGTGATATGATTTGAGTAGCTAGTTCATGATTTAGTTGTGTTTTACGCTAATCACTTTGAATTCTGCATTCTGGCTAATCGTTTATCATCTTCTCAAAGTTATATCGGGTTATCTTGTATGGATCGACATATTATTGAAACTTGTTATGTGGCTTCAGCCCTTCACTGCTGAATCCCATCGTAGGGTAGAATATTGATTGGACGTAACATAATACTGTGGAGGGTACGCTTGTGACAAAGGTGAATTGCGCGAGAAGATACAGCGCTATTGACATACTGTTAGCCGGGGACCTGTGAATATTAGATGAACAACTCCAAGGCGTACATCTATAAACCAAAAGAACCATGACACAGCAATCAGCAAGACATGACATGGGAACCTTGAAGTTCATGTCCGTAGATCATGCATGTCACAGTGGCAATGAGTACAATTTGTTTATACGAGAATGATACCGTTCCCTACCCAGTGGCAAGAAAGCCCAATGCCAAGGTCCTCATTATAGAAGGCGATCTAGTCCGAACTCCCGTAATCAGACACGGTCAATGGGAATAAGCATCACGGCGAGGCATAAACCCAGGGCAGTTCCTCGATTGGCTGATCACAGTGACTCGGAACATTGAGCATGAGGCGTCAAGTAAACAACCATCCCATTTCGCTTTACCCCTTGTGCCAGGCCAGATGAGGAACGAGACAAGCAGGTTACACTTAGAAAGGAATCTCCGCCTGTTCTCCGATTTGGCTGCTTTGTTAGCGTTGTTCTCGCAGCCATAGCTGCGGTGTCAGTTGACTGTGGCTAGCTGCAAGCCTTCCTTGCGTTGTGCATATAAGTGACATGTCAACGACGGACCGTAGATTGCGAGGCAAAGCAAAAGAAGAAAGAAAGAAGACAACAAAGAAAGGAAAATGGAAAGCAACATGAATACGTAAGGATGTAAGCAATGTTTGCATACGAGGCCTCCCTTGGTAATTAGCTGATGAGGTATTGGTGTCATCGGGCAATCAATCCTCTATAGCCTATAAACTAACGGTGTTTGCGCAATTCCATGGTTTAAAGTGCAGCACCAGGCGCTACAGTATGCAGAACAGGTCCGGCTGATACGCACTGTAATTTCCATGAGATAAATTGCATCCTTCTTTCTGCATAACTGAATCGCCTGATTTTTTACTTGAGCAAGGTATGATGAACACTCAGCATTTGGGCCAGCATCCGTAAACTGAGGTCTTCAATGTGGTATTTCCAGAAGTTGGCACCTAGACCAACAAAATCAACCATGTTGCAACTTAAAACAAAATCAGATACACCTATCGCTAAATATGCTCGCATCTTCCCCTTGATCCCAAAGTATAGTACCTGGACTATAGCGCACAGTGCGGGCTGAGATGGTGTTGCTGTCGATGACTGCCAGGATGATGCTGGGAATACAGGCAGGAAATCAGATTTCTCGTTCAGCTAAGCAGATGACATGATCCTATAACGCGGGATAGTGCGATCACAGTGTGGGGGCCGGGTATGACAAGATGATAATACCACGGGATTACGTACCTAAAAGTTACGTTAGTTAGCATGTTCATGAAGATCAACTCTATCACAGATTATCGAGTACATGGTCTATCAGACACACAACCGAGATTACAGTAGGATCCTATCTTACATTGGAGATTGGGCACTGAGTGATCCTGATACCTAATCCGAAGAGGTACTGCCCTGTAGGTGCCCAATTGTATGTATACGTACTCTCACTACGACAATCTTGTAAAAGTGCGACTAATAACAACCCCTGCCTGAAGTAGTGTGATCTAATGTGAATCACCACCATCTCCATGCACATAATATGACAGAATAGGAAACTAATGTGCCTTAGCCGCTAGCCGCCCAATGCCAAAAAAAAAAAAAAAAAAAAAGAAGAAGCCAAAGCCTTTTTTACTCGTTGCACCCCTGGCCAAGAGCCGAGATTGGAGGATGTGACGACAGCAGACCACAAACACTGTAACACGACCAGAGGCAACAAAAACCAAGCACATGCATCTACTAAAGCTAATATGGATGTAAGCACACGCATGTTGTACGTACTGTAGGTACGCACGTAGTGTAGCTGCATATCCTGTATGTATGTACTGCAGCACCCCTGCCCCTGGGAACATTCCCGTTGGCTTAACTGCCGCTAACTTCGGAGCATGCAACAACCGTCACAGACAGCACCAACGCCATAGGTTTGCATGAGGTGGCTTTGACCGTTGTCCACTGCCCAAGGTAAGGCGAGTCAGAGAGGGAGAGGGGGAAGGGAGACAACAAAAGAGACCATCAAGTGTTTCGGACACGTCACTTGTGTATCCCAGCAGAAGAAATCTCTAACATAGTATCCGTATGACGATATCACGGCCATTCTCACTCACATACGTTGTTGTCTCTGTTCTCCATCTCGATGCCTCGCCGCAACTTGCTTGTAACAGCCGTAGCACCTCGACTGGCAGTAAGGTCATTCTCACAGGCACCAGACACCAAGTTGTAATTAAGTGCAAGAAATACTTCTTGCACAAACGCTTATTTCTAGTGTTTCTCACTCTATACTATACTATACTATACTATACTATATAACTCAAGAGCTTTTCGATCCATAGAAAGATCTGGGGTATCAGGTAACACTCACCAAAGCACTCTCCCACAACAAAGGAAAGCCAAAGAGCCGAGAGAACTCCTGCCTCATCCCAAACCACTTCCCGCTAGATAAATATTGGATACAAAGCTAAATTCACAATTCCAATCTGGTATCAAATGACTTGCTAACAACAAAACAGCGAAAACGATAGCTAGTTAACCATTCATGAAACACAAAGGAAAGAACAAAATGAAAATGGGTCCTCGTCGATACTCGCACCTATGCCATTACTGAAGACATTGGTTTGAGCTGCACGCCCCAAATAGCTGTAATTCAAGGTATTCCTCTGCCGCGCGCTTTTGCAAAGCGCAGCTGCCTGTACTTATTGATCGAGTATACCATCGCCTTCGAGACGATGTACTGTTTGGGGAGCAAAGGCTCCAGGGGTATCCGGTCGCAGAAGAACCCAGCCTCATCACCCAGCTTAAGACAACTGGGGCCTGAAGCAAGTAAAAAGGAGAAAAAAGCAGACAGAAGCCCTCAGCTTGGACAGATACCTCAATATTCCAATCCAGTCCGTCCCATGCCTTAAGAAGAAACACGGAATAACAAAGGTGAAAACATGTCCATAGTACAAAGATACATGCTTACACCAACACAACCGTCATAAGCACTCCATGTATGCAAACAATGCTAAACTCGGACAACAGAAAACACGTAATCAGAACGGAGAGCAAGGAAATAAGATAAGACAAGGCAACATTACAAGTTGCGATAAATTCGTCGGTTGCCCAACAGATGCGTCTTCCAAAAGCCCCACCCGCGAGTTACCAAAATCATGCCAAAAACCTGAACCACTCCGATATTATATAATAGGCGAGAACACTGGGTCTCCATATGCGTAATCAAACGCTTGCATGTCTCAAATCTCAAATCCCATCGCATTAAGGCCTGCGGTGAGTGTCCCTTGTTGCCCATCCAGTCTCTGGAACTCGAGGCTGAACCGGAACCCATTGACCAGTTCGCGGATCCTGCTCTTGAACACCTGGCCCCGGGGGTGGGCCAGTAGGAGGTCGACCTTCCATTACTCTCAGCGGCGGCAGCCTTTCACCGCTCGCTGAGGATGCCGCAGATGATGGCCGTGATGGCCCGCCATAACCTGGCATGGGCATTGGAGGTAGTCCACTAGGAGATGCACTCGGGTGGCCGCTCGCAGGGGACCCGTATGGTGGAAGCGAATATTCAGGATGGTCATCAGTTCGACGGCGTTGGGCTGGTCTTTCGTTCGATAGTACATCTCCGTAACTCATAGACCCAGATGGCCCTGATGCTAACGACCCGGTCTCTGCATAAGAATTGCTTGTTGAAATAGTAGGACTAGGAGGTCCAGCAGCAAGGCCACTTATTGATGGCGTTTGTGCGACAATGTCTCGTAAACGGTTACGGTCTTCACGGTAGAAGTCCCGCTGTTGAATCAACTCCTCGATCCGTATCTCCATGAGACGCCTTTCATCCCGAAGCTCTTGTAGTTGTTTTGAGTTCTCCTCCTGCATGATCTTCTTCTTCCTCCTGTGCCTTGTCGAAGCCACTGCATTTCTCTGTCTCTTCTCGTCTGCTTTCTTGGACGCTTGCGAAAAGTCCATATGCACAGGGATAGGTGCCTCGCTTCCCGGAAGTGCCAACATGGCCTGCTGTCCCTCGACCCCAAAAAGGGACCCCCCCATCCCATGTCTCCGCAGTGTTTCCGACCATGGCGAGGCGGACTCGCTTGGGGGCCCCGGACTCGGGAAGGGCCGACCAGCCCGCATGTTAGGAGAATATGAAATTTGAGAATGTCCCAGAGGCGGTTGCGTGCGACCCGGCGCATGGCTGGAGGGGAAAGTAGAGAGAGGAGCTTGTGTCCCAGGAGAAGCGAGCGGCTGTGAATGCAACCTACCATGATCCGACATCGCTGAGGGAGGACCAGTGGGTGCTCCCGTCAGAGGATGTAGATGGGGATATTGAGTTCTGGTGTCTTCCGGCGTTATGTCCTCGAACGGTCGCTTGGCAGATGAAAAGCCATGTAAAGACTGTCGCCCATCAGATTCACGAGATGGCACATGGCTAACACTTATGGCTCGGGGATGCTGTGTCGGGCTCGCTCTTTGTCTTGCACTATTCACGGCAGGAAATGGGAAAGCTGTTGGGGAATTGCGTCCTGACGAAGGCCCTCCAATAGGTGTCATCGGCCCTAAGGGCGTACCTGGAAGAGAAATTGATGCAGGCTGGGCTGGCGGGAAAGCTCGTGGGCCAGCATAAGACCCAGAGATTGAGTCAACTGCCTGGCCTGGTGTCACGGATTCAGATGGACGAGCTGCTGGAGGAAGATGACCATTGCCCCCTGAAGCCAGTAGTCGTGGCTCCATAGGGTTGAGTATGTTATGGACACCAAGGGTCTTTTGGGGAACCTGCTGTAATCTTTCCTCGCCATTTGTGTAAGGAACGTTGCTCACACCTTGGCGCAGATCGCGGTCACTGAGCTGTCTGTGTCGAACTGAGGAAGGCGAGACTTGTTCATCTCCCAAGGGGGACCTCGAAGAACGACGTGACGCATGTTGAGATGCTGGTCCAGTATGCGACATTGAGACTAGACCGCCTGTACACACCTGGCCACGAGGGCCGGCACATTGACCCTCCCCGAGCCTGTCTACAGATGGTAGTTTATTGTCCTGGCTGGCAGCCTGTTTCGATAGAGTAAAGTCTCTGGAATGCCAGGTTGGTGTCGATGGTGTCCGTGGAGAGTCAGGCGATGCGCCGGTCGAATCTGTTGCGGCAGATCCGGGTCTGCTCTGAGATGGTTGTGCCTGCGACCACAGGCTTGTCGATTGAATCGCCAGATTGGATGGTTTGTTGATGTGGACGGGATGGGAAGATAACCCAAACAGTCCTCTCTTGAAGCAATACTAAGGCAGACTCTTCAGAACTTCAGAGGGGAAGCAAGCGAGTCGTAATGCTATAAGAGTTCTGAGAATCCTCTTATAATCAACACTCTTGCGCAAGCCGAGTTAAAACAGGGGATTGGTACTGAAGAATAGAAAACCAATACGTCACCCGGGATGAAATCAGCAACAAGTCCTGACTATGAACCGCACAACGCGATGTCTGAACTTCGGCTTGATTCAAGGGAAGACAACTTAGCACACTCGTAAATAGGTTGCAGGTGAAGATGAACCACGCAAGTGTGCTTGCCGAAAGCCAGTACTGGGGGCAGGGATATATCTCAAATGTACAGGCCTGCCAGCAAATCATACACCTCAAAAACAACTTCCCGTTCTGAATGGCCGATGCTGTGTGGCTATGGATGGAGCCAAGGTCTCAAGCAATCCTCTCGCCTTGCAATTCCAATTATTGGCTCTGCTGTACTGTACTTGGTCGCCCACGTCACCTCTTCTGGAGAGGATCTTACAGCCGCTTGAGATGAAATGCAAAGAACTTGAACAGATGCAGACGGTAGTTTCGTGGCTTAAACAACGAAGAACAAAGCTTGCCGGTGGATGGGAAGACTGTTAGTGAGCTGTATAGCCTGGTATCGTGAGGCCGTAAGAATAGAAAAAGGGAAAAGAGTAATGAAGATGAAGGAAGAACAGAGCAGTGTCAGGCACAGAGAAGTTCTAGTGATGTAAGATGTCTGTTCGGCACCAGCAAGAGAAAACATCTAGGTACGAGAAGCGAGTCTGTCCTAGGATGGGGCTATTGTAATCCAGGGCCACACTGTGTGGTATTCTTTATTTGCTCTGGTACGAACCTGTAAGCCTTGAGCTGGTCCTGGTACGGCGACAAGCCCTTATCAAGCCCCAGAACTGGCCCGGGCATTCAAGTAGAAGTCCCGCAATGACCACGGTCAACACATTAGCGAAAGAAGCCGTGCTTAGCTTTTGAGACTAAGCTGGGGTTCAGAGCTAGGGCCCATCTGTGACCAAGCTAGCCAAGCTCTCATGAGATGAAATGGTGCTAATGCCGGGGAGCGTTTTGACCAGGGGGGTTCATGAGGACTAAGAGTAGTCTGTACGTACCAAGACTCCGCGAAATCAGGTCCTCAGCAAGGCTTAGGAGACTGGGGGGGTCCCTAGAGACGGGGAGCTGCCGGTAGCTTTGCCGTCATGTCAATTTTTTTCAATCCTTCGTTCTCTCTGTCAGGGTAGTCGGTGTAGTCTACAAGCGAATTGAGCTCAATTCAAGCTTTCTCGAATCTTAATATCTGCGACTGACGATATATGGAAGGTTGTGGATGTATCAATAAATGTTAAAATCTCTACTGCAGGGCTCAATGGTCCCAGAACCATACGAGGCCACCAAGGCTGGAAAAACAGGCAGGCCTCAGTCAAAAAATTCTGGATGCTTCGCATCATCCCAAAGCAAAGGCAGCTAACTAAACTGAACTCGCTGGACACCGCCATCAGTCTACGGATAGTTAGCTTAGAAACTGGCTGGCGGGCTAGCAACCCAAGCATCCGGAGACCAAGGGAAGCTAGAGCGGTCAACGGGAATGCCATGTATACGTATCCGCAGTATGTGCGGTAGCCGTGGGCACGGTTGTGGTTGTGATGTTCCGATCAGAGCACTGCATCGATCCCGTACAAGATCAACTGCGGCCCGTCTACATCCAAGCCCAAGCGCCCTCAGCACCTTCTATACGTATCTTGCTTCTCAGATTCCGATGAAGATAGATGCATATATGCCAGGAGACATAGCATACATGAAGTGGGTGACAGGATGGCAAAGTCCCATTGTCAGTCCGGTGGGCGACTAGCCAATGCACGAAGTGGACCATGGGTCTGCTGTAAGTCAGTCTCAAGACGAGATTCTTAGCCAAGATAAAGGCGTGGTACATAGACGCGGTAGCAGTAACGCGTCTTGTATAAATCCAAAAAGCAACGCTGGGCATGAGGTTGGAAAGCAGTCGAGAAAAGAGACGACAAGTGCGAGCCCACCTGTACAGATACCGCTATGTTAGCCAAGATACAGTGTACATACTTGCAGTACAGTACGGGAATACCCAGGTCCGCTTGGGAGAGCTGAGAATCAGATGGGACAAAGAAACAAAAGATCGTCGTTGCGCCCCGTGTCCGTGGTTTTGGGTGGTGCGGACCGTAGTCTAACTTACCCTGGCTAGTCATTGCAAGGTCTTGGCTCCTTGACCGGTTGATTGCGTTCTAATTAACTGGTGTTACATTAGTAGATATGTTTTCCTTTTTTTTTTTCTTTTTCTTTCTCTCATGACCCAAAGCCAAAGTGCGCAAGAGTGCAAACTGTAGATTATCCACGGAGTTCGAACTGATGTGGGCAAGCTTCGCAGGCCTCGAATGGGATGCGAATGTTGCAAGCTCGCATATGGAGTAGATCATTGTCGTTCATGATGACATGGCATTGCATATAGGGTCGCCCACTCAAACCCAAACCGGAATAACAGAGAGCCATGAATCCGCACAAGACAGCAGTCACTTGCATTGTCTTGCTTGCCCTGAGATGTGTGACTGAGACATAGAAGAGACGTTGGAAGCCAAGGCAGGGCAGGGCTGCAGATGGAGGCAAGGCCGCACTATAAGTATTCTTAGAGGCACCCCTTGAGGTGAAAGAAGAGAAGTCGACTCAATTGGATAATTTGCCGTTCCATGTTGATGATGACGATGGTATCAAAAGCGAAAATGCCTACGAAGGTATTCATCTGCCGAAGAATCAATCAACGACAACGGATGTGAGAATGAGATTCCATTGGCAGGAAAAGCAAATCGTCAATCATTTGAGCTTGGTCGAGGGAAGGAAGGAACCCGTTACGGTAGGCAGCTCGTCTATAGCCGCTGTCTACTAAATTGGCAGTCACGCAAGAGCTGTCGTTACCTTGTGTAGTACAGGCATCAATGAAATGAGAAGAGCAGGTACATTCGTGCCGTAATTAGCAATTCCCCTCAACATCACCCACTTCAATATCTACTTGCCTACGTACTCCATGCATTCAATCATGGAAAACCCTTTCCGAACATCTCAATCATTATCCCCAGCAAACGTCGATTCCAACTTCAACTCTTCTAACTCAAACTTGCACGCGTCTCACGCCACAACATGCCATGTTATGCACCAACTCTTGCGCGGAAAGACGGAAAGCCCCTGGACTTTTGTGACTGCCCATTTCTACGATAAACACTCCGACACGGTGTTGTTGGCATCGCCAAGACTGTTCCAATACACATTTCACGTCTTGACGTACAAAACTCGTCTGCGGCCCTTTTCCTCTCCTGAGCTTCATTTATAGGATGCCTCGAAGACTGCGCTCATAATGCCATGAGGGCTTTCACTCTCTTCCTTCCATCATGGTAGAGACCATGCGAAGTTCTTGATATTTGTTGACCGTTCCGTGCTCACGATATTCTTCCCCCAAAACCCCTGGAGCGTTGATATACGGTACATTGGCCGAGGGGTGGGTGTGGGTGCAACGAGAGGCCCTCGACGCACTAGCATTGCGCACGACGACAGCATTCTTAACGGGTCACGGTGAATTGCATAGCCAGGGGGCTCTACCGGGGAAGGGGTCCTGGTCCAGAGCTGCAAGGCCCGCCAGTGTGCAGATGCAACCATCCATGACAGTTGTCTCTAATGGACAGGACCAATCTGCGTTGAGTGGATGTCGGAGCTCTTACTGGCACAGGCGCGCGTACCGGGGCAATGGTTGGAGTCTAGCAAGCTTCCACGATCAGACGCGATATTACGTACCTATCGACAATGTCACGCGCAGGACGGGCGAATTAGACCGTGCCGCAGTAAAGAATGCTAGGTCATCACTACAAGTCATCACAGGCTTAAGCCAGACTCTTTCAGCGCTGCCGCGGCAAAATCAAACTTGTGGACCATTAGACAATTCAGAATGCCTAGTTATCCCCTCGCCTGCAAGCACAAGACCACCAAATGAAGTATTAGCGTGCACAACTCACTCCAACATCCATTAACCAGTCATGAAAATGGACAAAAAGCAAACAATCAGAGATATTGACATGGCTGGCTTTACTTACCTAGCTGATCTTAGATTGGCATACCTCGCACAGATGCATGCGGCCCAGGAGTGGTGTGACGTCGCTGTGATTGTGCACATGGTGATTTATTTCAGACTCTCCAGGAAATGAATCCGCCTCGAAAGCGAAATGAGGTGGACTAGACGTCAATAATGTTGGACGAAGGTTGACTTGAAACGCTATCACACCAAGCAGCAAAGTTCTGTTCAGCGGCACGTTGCGGCGTTGAGAGGCACGGGACGGGGCGTGTTTAGTGTTTGGCATCGTGTTAATGCCGTCGGGGCCAGGGCGCCCTGGCCAAGACCGAAGTCCTCTGATTCAAGTCTTGATACGTCAGCTTGATCCTTCGACCTGGCTATTGAAAAGTGCTTATGCTAACCATTCCGGCATAATTCCTTCTTTCCTTTATTTTCATGGCCATAGTTACATACTAAACGACTTCGCAACACTACAAAAACTTCAAATTCGATTATGGTGTCGATAATGGTGGGGTGAGATATCGTTGAGAGAATAAGTAGCCGAAAGCCTTGATTATCAACAAGACGCAATAATTAAAAGGTTATGAGGTGGCGGTCTCATCAGTGCGGGGGTTAGGATTCTTGGTGAAATCCTATCACTTCCTCCGATTGCTGTGTAATTATACACAAAATTCAGATGAAGTTCGACATTCATACTACAGACATTTGCGTGGCTGTCACTGTCAATATCAGCCTGCAGGACTCACCCAAGTAGTGCCTTGGCTACCTGGCCAGCAGAGTCCACAAGGACGACTCAAGCTGCGAGGCTGAGGAGAAGGCATGAAACAAGTCAAGTCTGTCGCCAGGATCAGGATCAGCCCCATCCCTCGATGCTTATGGGCTTCTACAATCAGCCCCGAAACGCATGTTTGTCAATTGCTATGTCAGACGTCCCATGTTAATGCCCTCCCCATTCTTACACCGGCCCGTCCCTAGTAATTACTTTAGTTGTCTTTGGTTCGGTTCTCTGCGCGTGTGATATGGCCTCCGCCCATCTCCAAAAGCTAATGATGATATCCCAGGTTTATTCATGAAGTCGCCGCCATTTACTTTGCGCTCCCCACCCCTGCCTCGGAGCGATGACCAACCTTTTTGTCCTTCCGAGCTATCACCTCGTTGGAGTCCGACGACATCATAACCCATGCTGAGACGCTGCAGACGTGGCCTTATTTCCCGAAACTCTATACCGCTTCGCGCTTGTGCTGAGAGGGAGGGCGGAGGGTACAGAGGAGATCAATGTTCTGGCCTTCAGCCTCGACAACTATCCCCGGCCTAGCAGCGGCGATCGTGGGCCCACGACGCCTCCCGTGACCACGAGCGGTCAAGGAAAGCAGCCAGGGGTCAAAGAGCCAGGCAAAACGTTTCTAGCTAATCAACGAACATCTGTACACAGCTATGGCATGCATTTGCATCTGCAGCTAATTGGCCCTGCCCTGTCGTGCGTTGCGTCTTGTCGTGGCCCAGGATGTGCTGGCAGCGTGGTATTTCTTGGAGTTTACCCACACGACCCTAACAACTGAAGGCCAAGCAGGTCGAGGTGTCATATAGCCGAGGCCAAATAGTTCACAGTAAGTTGTATAGCTTGGGGCCTGGTTCATGCAGAAGCCCACTCTTGCATCTACGACATGCAGCAGCACAGCATCGATGCACCACTAACCAACGACTGCACACACACTGCATAGCTAGTGAATGCGGGTAACAATGTTGGTAGGCATCTGTCAGCCAACGGTGCCGCGTCCGCTTCACTCCTTTTACTGCTGCAGCATCTTTGCTGCTTCAAAGCAAGGCGGTGTGAGTGTGTGTCTCGCTTGCATACATTTGACCGGCCGACAGATGCGTGAGAACTGCGGGTTGAGCTGTACTTGATGCGTTGTCCTTTGACGTTCCAGTTTGCTCGCCATGAGGGTGGTGTTGCTGCCCGATGACGACCTGATGGTTCCGCGACCGGAGGGAAGATCTGACAAGCCTTTGAAAGCGTTCTTGGATTTCAACTCACGATGCTTCGCGAATGTGTGTTTTCTGTTCGAATCGGGTGAATTGATCGTTGACCACGTCAGTACGTTGTTGGCGTGCATATGTGAGGATGCAAGGGAGTTTTCAACTGGAGTAGAAGGCTTTCACTGGTCATGCTCGCTCACAATCCTAACCAAGCTACCCATTCTGATGAGAGGAGCCATCCATCGAATTAGGATGCAAAGGAGTTTCGGTATTCGTCCTGGGAAAGGTTCGAGTAAGACTATGGTGTAGTATTGAAGAGCGTGGGGGTTGGCCATAATGATCTTGATCATGCCCCGCGTGCAACAACTCGAAGACGAACAACACCAGAGATTCAGAGCCCACAGTAAAAATGAGACTTGCTGGACGAAGGCTTGAGTCTAAGAAAGAGTGAGCAGTCGATGCGGTGGTTGTTTCACTACCGTACTGAGTAGTTATCGCTCTTCTGTCCAGCGATGAGTGCGGCAATTTAAACAAGCTGCCGGACTCGAGAATCCGCGTCTAATACCTACAACTACCTATGTATGCATTCTGCGGCCGCCTTTGAGACCCGACACACACAGCCGCAAGCGCGCACCACGATTGTGCACAATTTAATCGAGTTCTGCTGTCCAATTACGTTTCTTGCGCGACACCATACGTCCCGACAGTCTGGTTCGCGGCTTTCACCAAGCAAGATCGACTGTTACAGTGTGTTGGTCAGACAACGCCACAACAAGCCAACATTTTGGTCGGACCACTTGTGTGGCCAGTCCATATTCGCTTCCATGTTGTTCATCTCAGTGACATACATGCACTACAACCCTTCCAGAGACTGGAAAGTGGAATCCCACTGCAGCAACAACCAAGATCCATACCTTGCGAGATACTGTATACAATCGATGCAGGTCGTCAGAATATGGCAATTTGAAGGAAATACATAAAGACCGGAAATGAGGCCCGACGGTCCCGAAGTTGGCTTCGGAGCACACTCAACAACATCCGTACCGAACCGGATGAGTGGCCTTTCATTGGATTTATCCGTAATCGAAGTGTTGAAATAATCTATTTTCTCTTTTGGAGTTGCTTCATTTTCAACTTGTTTCTTCCCTCCCCTGAATTTTGTACTGCCCGCATATGCTTTATAGCCCTTTATATCAAAGCACATTACAAGAGCTCCCCACTCTCAACTTCGCTTGCTCTGGCCCGCTCGATTTCCCCTCATACATCGTAGAGCATCATCCTGACCTCAACCTCGCCCGCCATCGGCCATTACTGAAAGGTATAAAGCCTTGTTTTCTAGTGATTCTGCCGTAAAAGCTAACATGATATCAGACTCGTACAGAGCCTGTTGACAATGAGTGCCAATATTCAGCAATGGGCGGTTGAGAAGCCTTGGCTTGAGACACATTGTCTGCTGGGCGAAGGACCTTTCTATGAGGAATCAACGGGCAATCTGCGCTTTGTCGATATCCGCAATAAGAGGCTACATTATGTGAAGGTGGCTGAAGGCCCTTCGTCTCTGAAAACCATCCAACTAGACGTATGTCCTACTGTCACAGCAAACATTGCTGGGGTTGATCCCCAGGAACGCATCGCCATTGGTGTCAAGTATGGGCTGGCTGTTCTCGACGTGAAAAGGGAGACATACGAACTTATTCAGCCTTTCGAAGAACCCGCTAATGAGCGTATGCGAAGTAACGATGGCGGCGTGGATCCTCTTGGTCGATTTTGGCTGGGTACAATGACAGACTTTGGACTCGGTCCCTTTAAGCCCGAAGGTACTCTACCCTGCCCAAACCAAAACGATACACCAACATCAGGATCCTGTCCACTTACTCTACGTTGCATCTCTTGTTCATCAAATCTGACCTATTGGATCTAGGAGCGGTCTATCTAATGGACGCCAAGTCACGAGAGGTCAAGCTACCTAACATGACAATTCCCAACACACCAGGTTGGTCTCCTGATGGCAAGACACTATATGTTACACACTCAAATGCCAGAGAGATTTATGCCTTTGACTTTGATACCGAGTCTGGGGAAATTTCTAACAAGCGCGTTTTCTACAACCATGATGGTTCAGGCGAGCCCGACGGTTTCCGTGTAGATGTAGACGGGTTCCTTTGGCAAGCTGTATATGGAGAGGGTCGTGTCATTAGAATCGACCCCAGCACAGCCAAGATTGTTGGAGAGGTCAAAGTGCCGACCAAGAACACCACTTGCGTGCACTTTGTCGGTACTGAGCTTGTCATAACAACTGCCGAGGACGATGAGGGCGAGGGGTCGAGCCGCGAGAACGGTGGTCATGTGTTCAAGGTGGACGTCGGAATCCGGGGATTGAGGCTCAACGATTTCAAGCTATAGAACTCGATCTTGACAGCGACAAGTGCTGACAGGCATCGAATCGTTTGTTACAGCTCATTCCCGACTATAGACGCAGAGACAGAGAAACGAAAGCACAGACCTTGGCAATGCCTGAGGAAGTTTGGATTAACGCGCACTAAAAGTCCCTGAGGCTTTGACAATCATACTGTACCCCATCCAAGTTGATTATCTGCTAGCGCCCGGATCTTCCTCTCATGGACATGTTTTATCCTTGCTTCTGTTTTTCTATCGTTATGGTTCAAGCTCTGGACCTACTCGGAACTTGGACCCGGACCCGAACGGACCATGACCCTGGCGCTTGGGTCGTTCCATGACATCCGTATTCTTGGGCAGCAACCTTGTTTGCTTGCTCGTTGGGATGGATGCTACACAGTGCTTATGAACCGTGGCTCTCGCCAATGTTTGCTTACATATGATCCATGGAGCACATCCGGGGGTCTTGTGATGTTTGCGAACCCAATATTATTTTCTCTTGCTCTCTGTTTCTGATTATTGAGCGCCGCACGATGGATGGAGTACCTATCGTGAGACACGGAGCTACTTAGCTCTCTCAACTGCCGGATCCCAAGGTCCACCAACTCCCACAACTGTATTGTTTACTGAGTAACACTTCCAGGGTATGACTCGCGTGTAGTTCTCCCTTACACCGCTGCCACCCTCGACGCCCTGACCGCTTTCACTCAGGTTGTGAAGCTCTGCATGGTCGGAACTTTTTTCATGTCTGTTGCGTTGTTACGTGCATAAGAGAAGTATATATGATGGCTAGGTGTATGGCAGGCATGGGACCCCCTTGCAAAGGATGCAGATGCAGTTTGGAATTCGATGCTGGCATCTGTGCCTTTGACGGCTGCATATGTACTACAAGTTCTCCTGCACATGGCGAGCACGCATTGCATGAGGTTGGGTTTTTCGCTAACAGCACGCAAGGAAAGACAATGAAGGGGTTTCACCGACAACTCAGCTCCCGTCTCTCCCTCTTTCTCTCACCGCTTCAAATGAAGTATTCACTGATGGCGGCACTGGAATTGATGAGAGAATCCAATGTAAGACACGCACACTTGATCCCCCGCAGACGCCCTCCGTCTTGCTATAATGGTTCGTTTCGCTCGCACATGACGAAACCCGCTTCATCCCTACGGATACTCCAAAGTGAGATCATACTGCTTTTTTGACATCTCGTGTATGCCCCTAGTTGGTCAAACAGGCAGCATCCTATCTCCAAACATGCTCGCCAAAACGCAGCACAGGTCGATCCTGTTCTAGGTTACACCCTGCTCTCGCCTCACTCACAACACCACAGTCACATTCCAAATCTTGTCTCCGTTACATAGGGCTCTATCACGTCAAAAACCAAAAGGTCGATTTGCCCTGGGTTCAATACCCCAACCCTACCTATGCATACAAAAAAAAAGTCAAAAGAACACCAGTACCCCCCTGTCACCGCTTCTCAGAACCTAGAGGATTTTTGCTCCGGGCCACCCCCTGGCACATCCTCTCAGCATCAGAACCTGGCAAACCGGGGAAGAGGGGAGGCTGCAGTAGGGCCCGGGGCTTAGACCGGGAAGCCGTGGAATCGTCCCTGTTGGCTGACTGCTACTGACAGCTAAAGTTTCGCTACGGTTGCTGACGTTGGACTGTAACGCCGTTGAGGTTGAAAGATGGAGCAGAAGGATGTTGTTATCCGCCGATAGCGTCCTTGACTCAATGTCAGTGCGCTGTCATGGCTTTTGACATACGAACGAACTGCTCTTATGTGCTCGAGTCACGATGTGATTGTGAAGAAGCCTCAAGGCCAATGGAGACCAATGATTCCAACTTTGTAGGTCAATGTGTATCAATACTGAAATTAATAACAAATAAACTATCAAAAAAGCAATACTTTCTCCGTCCGGTCCTGGTCTATCCTGACCATTCTAACCTTCCTATGCTTGCGAACCTCTGTTCTATCGCGGCCTCATGTGTTCCTGTAGACCATCTTTCAAGTCTGTATTGATCACCAAGTCATCCTTGCCTCTAAGATGCATCACTACTGTGAGGCCCTCAATGTCAACGTCGCCATTGGGGTGGGAGCACACGCCCTGAGTCTGTTTCGCTGGCGACGAGCGACCTGATTCGAGCCCAAGTTCGTCAACTTGGCTCTTGAGGTCCATGTAGCGTGCTCGCTAAGCACACATGTGGTTGTAAGGCATCACAGGTCTAGGATCATAGATCAATGTTGACATTTCAGAGTCGTTGCGAGATCGATCCTCTGTTATGCTCGGGAGTCTCGTACTCTTTGGCTCTTCTGCTGCTATCTCTTGTGGCTGTGGACTCTTGACCAACAATTCCTCGACGCTCTTACGAGCCAGGGAATGCTCAATGTCTGTTACCTTGAGTCGAGGCATGGGTGACTCAAAGGCAGCACTCATTTCATTCTCAGTCTTGTTATGTGACTCATCTTCCACAAAGATCTGAAAACCGCCCTCTGTTTGCTTAGGTGATGATGACTGAGTAGGATTGCAGTTGAAGCAACTATCCTTCCTGTCTTTTTCAGGTAGTGGCGTACGACTATTTACACTGCTGAGCTCACGCCTCCAGTTCTCGACATGGGAAGGGGTTAGTTGCTGACTTCGTGGCTGTTCTGAAGACCTATCGACCTTCCTTAACTGCGTCCTCTATGACGAGATACCGGTAGCCTCGGCTTTCGGTCTTTCAGAGTCATTGTTGATACGTGGAGTTGGTTTGGGCATCATTTTACCCTTAAGAACGGGTTCATCAAGTTTGCCAATCCTTTTCTTGGAGTTGAGATCAGCATCATGACTTTTGTCTGACAAGGACTTGTTTTGAGCTTGTGGCTCAATCCTTTCATTTGCCTCTGGTGAGGTGTTGAAGCCTTTCTTCGGTCCTTTGGACTGAGAGACGGGCTTTCCACTAGCTATTTGTGAGTTCAGTGTATTCGTGTAGTTTCTCGGCGCGTCATGGGTCTTGTTATTGTTGATATGATGCTTTATCCAATGGGAATCCCTAGGTTGGGTATCATCATGGGGTTCCTGAGACTTTGGGCTCGGATGCCGATCCCCCTTGTGATAATCGGTAAGATTAGGTGGCTGTGGCTCAATCTCGTCAGGCACTGCCGGTTCTTTGTTCAGATTGTGTTCGATAGTGTCTTTTGCCACTGTGACAGTCTCGTCTCGACTCAAGGAGTGATCAATGCCAGGTCGACTCTGTACCCTCAACCTGTAGCCGTCCGCCCGCATGCACCCGTCTTGCCCGTTCGTGAGTTTTTCATCCGTAGAAGACTCGAGAGTCTGCACACCGGCTGATAAATGCTCCATGATATGCTGTGAGTGATGGAGATCTTGTCCATGATGATAGAGCTGGTCGATTTTCATCTGTAACTTGCTTCGGGATGGTGAGTCTCTCAGTGACTGTGTGTGCTTCTTCTCTCCAGGGTTATGTTCATATGTATCAATCATATCCAAATCATTGCCTTCAACCACTTGTGCTCCTAAACTACGCCTGGTCGCACAACCAATACTATGCCGTGTGGGATGGTGACCATCGTGTGTAGCTCTACAGCCAGGGTCTGGGCATTGTTCCTCTATGTGAGAAACGTGGGGCGAGCTGGACTTGAGACGATTAGGTACACAGTCCGAGGGCCTGGGTTTACGTTCCACTTGCACTGATCTCGTCGTGATTTCAGGTTTTGGGGCTTCTTTCCTCATTCCCCAGTCTGCCACAAAAAAGGGGTTGTTCTTCACTGAGCTAGAGATCTCTGTTGGTGCCGCAATCGTCTTCGTTCGAGTGGGCTTCAAGGTGTTGTGATCAGTTTTCGGTCTTTGGCGAGATTGCGTCTTGGTTCTAAAGGATGTCCTTGGTGTATCTGACTCTGATGCGAACCTCGAGAGCTTACGACGACGAGCAGTATCGACTGTAGTCCGTGTGGCATGACTGCGTTCGCTTTCGGGGTGTTCACTTTGTGTTGGTAGCTCAGGTATCTTGTCTATGAAAGAGTGTTCTTGATACTGTACTGAACTGCTGAGAACCCTGTGGCGAAGGGGTTGTCCAGGGGTCTCTCCCGTACACTTCATACAAGAATCGTGGCCGCAGTGCGAGCAATACCGTTCGAAAGCGAGACGGTTACCGCACGAGTGACAGATCTGCGAGAACATAGATTTCGTTTGTTTGTTTTGATCTGGTGTGGCTGCATCGCCATCCGAGAACCATCCCGAGGGTCTAGAGATTCCGTACTGCTCAAGGATGTCTATCGCATCTTGGCATTTCTCTGTTGAGCTTGCAGTACGAGAGCGGTTTGTCGAGTCAAGGTATGAGGACATGAGAGATTCCGAAGGAAGCATGTCTGTACTAGCTGAGTATCGAAGAGCTTGGCTCGGCCGATTCGAGGTAGTTCGTCCATAGCTCGTCCTAGGTCGGAAGCCAGCAACACTGGGTTTCGTTGATCCATTTCTTACCCTGGAGGCCCTGCCAGCACTGAACCTTGGATTATCTTTCTGCGATAGAGTTGAGGATATCTGTCTCGGAAGTGTATCTCTTGATGTGCGAGTCTTGTTCCCACTGGCCACTCCTGGCCCCTAACCGATCATAGTGCTTCTACTCGGTCGCTTAGAAGTGTCAGAAGATCGCCCATTCGCGGTTTGCGTTTCGGTAAGTGTCTGGAGCTGGCGAACACGATCACCGACGACTCCCGGAGGGATCATAACGTGTTGTTGAGTTTAGGGATGAAATGCTATTCAAGATATTGGCTAATCGTACCAGAAGCCATGCGACACTGCTACGAAGCAGGAAGACGACGACCGACGATAGCCTAGAAGTTCGAGTAATCGATATAGAGTATCAATATGCGAGGTGCGGAAGGGGGTGACATGTTGTAGGTAGGAGTCACAAATCAGGAGCGTGAGGTGAATGGCAGGGAGAGAAAAGTCCATCCTACCTCACAATTGCAGGTGTGCAAGTTGTGGAATACCTTACAGCGCTTGGTCAACTAACTAGGTATTGCATTCATTGCCTATCAACGTCACTGAAAGATAGATAATCCAGAAGGAAGGAGTCACTGGTAAGGAAATAAGAAGTGCATTTAGGAGGAGCACAACCAGAACTGGTATCAATTGTCACAGCTTTTCGTGCTAAACATGGGTAGAATATTGATGTACAAGGGCCTCCGTCACAACAAACTCGCTGTACACTTATTTCACGTGCGCAGACAGGGTCTCGAGAACCTATTCCCTCGTCAGTAAACTCAATTACAAGCGTATGCCGTCGTCTGAAACCCACCTCCAGCTCGATCTTGGCCTCAGCAATATCCTGCTCGCTTCCGCTGCCGTTGGCAACCTTCTGGGCCTCAGCGATCTGGGCTCGGATGGCCTCGGCGCTGAAGTCCTCAAGGGGGTATCCCTCAACAGCGTTGATGCTCAGGACGGAGTTGGGCTGAACGGTAGCGAATCCACCAGAGACTAAGACAAATTTTCCATCAGCGATTTGTCGACATCGGGCAATTGGATCTTGGATCTGGATCTATAACTTATGACGTACGGAAGAACTGCTTGGAGCCAGCGGACTCCTCGACAACCTCAACCAGACCAGGCTTCAGCTGCTCAATGGAAGGAACGTGGTTGGCGAGGACACCCATTTCTCCAGACTCGGCGGGGATGTTGACCTGGACGACATCCTGAGACTTGTAGATAGACTGCGGTGCGGCAATTAGCTCCCATGCATCAATCAATTGGCGACGGTGCCATCATCGTAAGGTTCCAATTGCAATCGTATTCGTCGATCCGGATATCGCGCGAGCGGTGTCATACCTGGTGAGGGAGGGCAAGGCTCAGCTTGATCTGCGATAACGGTCAGTCGGGCTCGGTACGCAAAACCCAGTCGTAGCCGGGGCACGGGGTTCGCTGAATCTTGCCTTGTCGGGGACGGCCTCGGCGTAGGTTCTTCGCTGGAGGGGGACTCGGATGGCGGAGGGGCGAGCTCGGAGAGCCGCACGGGCAACGCGGAAGGAGTTCATGATGGGCTGAGCTGGTGGATGAGGTTGTTGCTTGGGTGAGCTCAAATGAGGCCGCTGGCACGAATCTTTGCCGGAGCAGCAATTCGCGATTCGGCTAGCGGGAAAATCCGATCCCCATGACGGGCACGTGCAATGTCACATGACACCCTTTGTCCTTACAACCGACCCATGACACTCCTTCAACAGAGAAGCTCTCTTTAAATTTGACGTGAAACGAAGTCGTTTAACTATAATATTTGTACTCAAATATGCTATCCTGTTGCTTGCTATATTACTATATATATTACATGACATTGACAAAGTGCCGGTACTTCAATGGCGCCTAACTAACACCGACGACTTTCAACAAGCCAAAGTCCAACACTAATCGATGAATGTCTTTTGCTTAAAAGATTCCAGCCTCAGGTGAATCTGAGTGTACTCCGGCTTGTTCTTATACGTAGAGCTTAACTGATTAACATGGCTTTCGCCAACATTCTTCGCCTTTGAACTGTCCAGCAAAATCTCCAACAAAGCAAAATGTCCCTTTTCCGCTACTTTACAGGCCTCCTGGAGTGGACTATCCGCTGGACCATCAAAGTCTAGCCGCGACCCAAATTCTAGCAACAATCCGATGGGCGCTGAATGTTCTAGGATTTCATTGTCGCCTGGGCTAAAAGGCTCCCAGACATGCCGGAACACTCCTGACAGAAACGCCTGGCGATTACCATTCGTCTTGCCCTCAAATTCTACATCTCTGATGATGACGTGCGCACTCGGGTCTGCTCCCGCATCAAGGAGCATCTTCATGTTGCTGAGGCTGTACTCGCGCATTGCTGCCAACAAGAGCGGAGTACAATCTGAGCCAACAAGAATATCTGGGGATCGTATACCTATGACTTTTTCGATCTTGTCATCCTCGTTGAACCGGGGATCGAAAACAGGCGAGTCAGTGTAAGTATCGACTTCAATGCCTCTCTTGATGAGTCTTTTGATCAGTTCGCTCTTGGCGTCGTCGCGGTCAGAATGCTTCAAGATGATATGCAGCAGGCTGTTGTTGTACTTGAAACGCTTCGAAACCATGGGATCTGCACCACGGTCGAGTAGAAACAGAGCGACACTCCAATATCCGCTGCAGAGTGCTTGATGGAAAGCCGTCAACCCAGTCGCAGATTCCTGGTCAAGCGGGACGCCTGCTTGGAGCACGGCCTCGATCAGATCGAGGACTGGGAACTCTTTATCGTACCCGCCACAGAGGTAGTGCAGGATAGTCCGGCCATCATGATCGATCTCGGTTACCTCAACACCTGGTTGTTCGAGAAGCAAATCCATTATCCTCTTTGCACTTCGCTGATGATGCGATGCTGCCAGATGGAGAGGTGTCTGCCCATTTATAGCTCGAGCTTTGGGGTCAACATCTTGACGTTGAAGTAAGAGCGCCACAACTTCGTAATCTGCTATCAAGCAAGCGTGGTGTAAAGGGGTGAGTCCATCTTGATCTTGCCCTCCCGCGTTGACCTCTTGTCTGGCTAGTAATCGTTTGATGATGTCGAGACTTTCTTCTCTGTACCCAGGTGGCTCGTCAAAAGTATAACTATCGTTGTCATCTTCACCGCCATCGTTATTGTCGTCATCATCATCGTATATCGGAACCAAACTTGGATGGTACTTTTTGTCACGACTTCTGACAGCCCAGTGTAGAGGAGTGTTCCCCTTTGAATCAGGGGATGCTACATCAAGACCGTTTTGCTCTAAGAGAAGATTCACGATCTGTAGTTCCCCACGCGCGGCAGCAATGTGGAGGGCACTGGAGTTTCCTGTGTCAGTCCTGCGAGCATTGACTTCTTCGCGTTGGAGGAGCAATTCGACAAGTGGTAAACTTCTCACGCCAACGGCCACCTGTAGGGGGGTGAAGCCGTTCCTGCTAGGTGTACCGGGATTGACTTCTTGACGCTGGAGCAGTAACTTGACAATGTCCACTCGTTTGTACTGAATCGCCCAGAAGAGAGGAGTTTGGCCTTCAGAATCAGGCACAGAGGCATCCATATCAGACCTCTCAAGCAGACGGCTCACAAGCTCAGGCTCGTTCCACTTGAGAGCGTACCGTAATGCATCAGCAGCATGTCTTGACCCGGGCAGCTTAACGAGCAAGTCAATGATTTCCCTGTCATTGACATCGTGAGGATCAACATGGTCCAAAGCTGATGTTCCCTGAAATGTCCAATATGCTCCTAGCTTCTGGACAAGTATTTTCTCAGCTCCTTCAAAACCACTATGTCGGATGGCCATGTGAAGGGCATAAGGCCTTACGGGCTCAGTATCGCTCCAGCAATCGCAGACTCCTCTGGCTGGCACATGGGGATCCACGCCAATCTCAGCAAGGTACTCGACGATATCACGATGCCCATGCTTGATGGCGTAGTGCAAAGGTGTTGCTCTTTCTTCAGGTCTCATCGTCCCAGTCCCGCTTAGATTCGCGCCATTCTCATGTGCTTTCTTGAGGATATCTATTCTTCCCTCTCGAGCTGCCCAGCAATAGCTTGCTGCACGAAGTCGAGGGTTGACGATATCATAGAAGTGGTGATTTGTTTGCGCCAGAGCCAATTGGGTTTTTGCGAAGACGTTCTCATCAAATGCCTCTTCTATGACGAGGTCTGCAATGTTGTAGATTGCCTCAATCGGGAGGGTTTCCATTGACGCCATGGCGCGATTCGTTCTGTGTGACTGAGCTCAGACTCGAAGGTATCAATAGTACCAATGATGTACTGCTCAAGTTCTGGTGATTTTGATCATAGTCGTGATTTGATGCTCAAGGGAGTCCAGTTGGTGAGGGGGGGCCTGATTGTAGGTGCAAGCTTTAGTTGAATGTGGCTTAAGCCTAGGAGAAGTAAAGATATTGGTGTAACCTCTAGTAGATCTAGTACAGCAGATAAGTGAGCCATAAACACAAACTCCAGTATAGTTAATCAGGGTTTCTTTGGTTCAATCAAAGGCTATATCAAGTGCAATTACAAGGCTTTCTTTTTCGGGGGATCGTTTCATATATCACAATACTTTAGTTGCTGTAAAGTCCATCATGTATGCATGATCAATCCAGCAAAGTGGCAACTACTGATAGAGTATCAACACTAAGAAGCAACCGATCGTTGAGTGAATAGTCTCTCGCCTGTTATGTTCTAGACATCTCTCAATGTTGTGCATCAGTGCAAGCTCGTTTTCTTAGGCATGCTGTATCTCATGGTGAGGGTGCTAATATGAGATTGTCTAAGACTGCCATACACACAACCACCAATACTAAGAACGCTCACTCGTCTTGGCGCTTTACTCCAGGCCGTCTTTTCTTGGTGAACTTTATCACTGTAGGCAAGAAGTTACCAATAAAGACGATATCCGAGGCCGCATTTTGACGGAAGTTGCTTGAGGCCTTTCCCTCTGAACATTGGTGGTGTTATGCTTTGAAGGACACACTCGATCTCACGGCCACCTAAGCTATGTGAGTTAACTAATACTTATGGTGACGCTGGAATTGTGCCTGGGATATTTTAATCTCATTCCTTTTCATTGTGGCTCGCTCTGTGAGTGTGAAGTTAACTGCTCGAAAACAAAGGCACCGTGAATTCCAGTCTTAGGCTCACATGCGAGACGTCAGTATCTGTTTCAATGACATTATATGCTGAACTCTCAGAGCATGAGCTTTTCTATATGCTTGTACTCTTTGGTTTCTCTCTAGTGGATAATCCAGGAACATTAAACTTCTCTTCATCTAATATAAGTTCAAGGATAGTATCGTAGTTGTATTTATTCACTGGGTTGATATGTATCTCATGTATTTGCTATTTGTTCCCATTCAAGCCCTACGATACCTTATTGAAGCAACAGAGTCAGTTGTGTCTGACCCTGCTTGGAACGTGTGCCTTGAGATGCTTGAGAATAAGCACAGCTTTCATGTGATACGAATATGGACCCTGAACAGCCCAACTGTTCATGAGTCACACGTAAGACAAAAGATATCTATCATAAGGGTCTTATGAGATGATCCAATTGATTGTGATATTAGTCGACGGTGCACAAATCATCCAACTTGGTGAATGACTTTTCATGTGTGATGTGAAGCATCTGTGACAAACGAGTTACCCTGTATCAAAGAATTGTCCCCTCAGTTTCTGTCAATTTCCCACTGGATAACCCATCAAATTCCCCGCCGTCTATGACGATAATATGTCGAAACGACCGTAAATCCAGATATTTCCGTCTGGAAAGGATAACCGAGCCGGATATGATTCGGAGGAACCGGGTTCTTCCCTCTCAAACATCACCACCAAAGCAAAAGCCAAATAAACAGGAAAAATCTGGACTCGCTGACTCGGCACTCAAACGCGGACTGTACGATTGCCGATCACCTGAGCTGTCATGACCTCACGCGTCACAGAAACAAGTCGGCTAGGTAACGATTATGCTTTCTTGTGCCTGCTTTCATCCAGCCCATCAAATGCGCTGGAACACGCCATTCGGACCCCGTGGACTTTCGGGCCTTCGAGAGTCCGCTGGCAGTTGAAGATCCCCGGGACCCGTGAGGCCCGAGATCTTCCATGTGCGTCTCTGCGAGGTGAGAAGTGAAACTCTCAGAGTTGTCTTTGCCACGGAATACACGTAGCTTTTTGGGTATCGTCGTGATAACAGGAGTGGCTCATGGCGTCACGGATCTTCACTTTTCATCATCAACCTGGCGCAGCATAAACAAGTTCAGCTGTGCTTATCTCACCTTTCTGCGTAATTCCTTCTTGGCAATACACTTCAGCCCGTATCCAATACCTACAGTACGGTGTTGTTACAGCATGTTACTGTACAGTACCTGCAGTGGAATTAACGTTTCTAAAACCCAGCCCCTGCCAAGACACTCTGAGCAGTGAATTGCATCACAGTTTCAGCCATGTTGACAGGGAAATCTCGGAGGAACCAGGGAGACCAAACTGTGCAAAGCCAAAACTTGAACCTTTGAGCTGGTGCGGGACTCAACAACAGTTACAGAGCTCAAAGAAGAAGGCTGAAAGCTGAAAAAGTGATGAGGTCTTCACTCGAGACCGTAATTCGCGGTCAGACTGTGGCTGAACCTCATTCTTGGTGAGAAATTACGATTGAGTTTCATTAGCATTTTACGAGCTCTGCCTCGACGGTTCGTCGGTGAGTGGAGGAAGCCTTGGGTTTAGGGAGGTATCGTAAAGTACTCAAGCCAATTCTCATCGCGACACTAGCGAACCGAGAACGACGAGTAGTGAATTTAAAAAAAAGGTTCAAGCTTGAAGCTGTTGGTCTAGAAAAGTCTGGACGGGAAGCAAATTTTCAGGAACCCACAATGGCTTCATCCTCGAGCAGGGAGAGCAAGGAAGTTTCCGGCGCACAGGTAGTTAATGAATGACCGTTAGACTTTTCAAAAGTAATTTCTGTCGGTATTCAGCCTCGTCAGCCGCCGTATCGAGAGAGTTGTAGCTGAGGTTGAAAAAGCTCAGGCCCTCTTCGGAGAAAATCAATCTCTTGGCAAAGATCTAGGAGGGTATGTCAAGACAAGTCCGTCCCTGATCGGCAACTTGACCACAGAAGCAAAGATTCAAACCGGCAACAAGACCGGTACTGTCATCGTCATAGAGGATGCATCTTGCATGACGAAGAATGCTTGTTCCTCAGTCTGTAGATGTGGCTTCTCCCAAGGGCTGAATCATGGGCACCCATATCCCGCGGTTGTATCAACATCAAGCCATCTCACGGGCGGTCGGCTCTTCTCAGGATGAAAGGAACCGGCTAGGGAGAACGGCAAGGGAAAATGAGATGAGAGTTTACCTCCTCAGACTCCATCGAATGCTGTACAACCCATCATGCAGCAGTCCACACCTCCTTTGCCAAAAAACCGCGCAACTGTCTTCTCTGTTTTCGGCGTAAAAACAATGAGATGATGGGCCCTCTGAGTCGGGTCAGTCCAGTGGTATAACCGGCCGAGACCTGGGTCTGTTTGACGATGCAGAGATGGAGCATTGCGGCATGCGGGTCGATATGCGAGGTGCGGGTAGGGACTTACACGGTGGTGACAGTGCTTTGATGAGCATGAGTTGAAGGTATCTACCGTAGATAAATGCACCTGCATCCTCTTCAGCATTCAACAGTGTCACAACGCGATACTTTGGAGATTCATGTGCTCGGTCTCCAAACCAGCTAGATCAAAGTCTACGTAGGTTATGTTGGATGCAGGTAGAATTCAAGAAGTGTATCGAAACGACTTCTCAGGATATCCTGCTAATGGCTATCCCATATACTGCTTAGCGGTATGCTGAGCAACTTGAATGCACAGAGCTGACTCCATTGTTGCCATGATGGCGGTCATCTCGTGATCATTATCCTCTTTGTAGCTTCGATTTTACTCGATGGTTTCTTGTTTGTGATCCCAGCCGCAATTTCAACAACGTAAAGAAATAGCATGTTCACCGCCGGAGTCTCGCGATGTCAGAGCCCTGTTTGAAGAGTGGGTGGGCTGTGGGTGAAGGACACTGGACAGTCAACTTAAGAAAGGCTATCTGGGCTGCATGAGCGAGAGCACAGAAGACACCCTCTCCAACACCATAAGCATAGCAGAGTAACATGCGAATTTAACAGCTACGCGCTGATACCGCGTTGACTGTCATATTGTTTTAAGATGCGGGGTTTGACTTCACAACGCGGGGTTAGTGTCCAGCAGGACGGGCCAACGTGACGAGGAGCGTCAATGTTCAGGGAAGCCAGTGCCAGTGCCAGTGCCAGTGAGTGAGAGTGAGCAGTGAGCCAGCTTGCCAGTCTTGGCCAATGTGTGCTGTACAGTATGTACGATACTACGCGTACCAATTGACATAGCCACCAGTAGAGAACTGATATCAAATCAGACAGGTCCGTTATCGCAAAGACCGAGACCCCGACTGTCATTCCTTGGTTGCTCAAGCAAGTTCAAGGGGGGGTTGCACTGCCTGCATGTAGCTCCAACTCACGGGAAGAGACCGAGGCAATTGGCGATCAGTAAACAGCGCCAGATAGGATTGGACAGTTTCAAACACCTTCCATGATCGTCGCAGTATTAAATGAAGTACTGCGAGTCACGAGAAGCTCGGATATCGCGCAGCTTAGGTCGTACAAAGGACCCTTCAGTCGTTTCATCTGTCAACTTGTGAGATAGGAGAGAGAGACGATTGTTTCTGTTTGCTATATTAGTCAGTTTCAGGATCCTTTGTAAAAAACCTGAGAGATGATCTCTGAGGATCTGAAAGGATTCTTGACTCGGATTTCATGCGGCCATTGATTCTGCGGGCACATGGATGGGCTAGATAGGCTAGCTAGCAGACACGTCCATGTCCATGTCGATGTCTGTTCATCCATGCCCATGCCAAACTGTCGTCATCGGGGGATTTCTGGCTTGCATTGCATGCATTTCTGTATGCAAGTGGGCCAGACGTGGGAGAGCTCACGAGCCTGGTTATAAGAGAAGGGTTCAATTGGTGGATGGATGAAGGCGTTGCTGTTGATGCAGATTGGAGAGACAACATGACACCCAAGACGGTTACTGCGTGCGTCCCTGAAGCAAGGGTAGATCGCAGACGAAGACGCAGACGAAGACGCAGACGGCAGCTTAGCTTGCGAGAGCGGAAATGGCACCAGTAGAAAGGCAGTCCTGTCATTAACGGAACAGGTGATTGTGGGGAAGTTGAAGAGCGACGAGGCGAGCATCAGGTCTGGATCAGTTGTTGCTCTGCTGTGCGTGCTCTGTACCCCCACGGCTTGGGGTTAGCCAATATTCAGTGCAACAAAGCCTGATTGAGAAGGCAAAGAACATAGGCGATGGAAGGCAGCTCAACTCGTGTTGCTGTTCTCTGTGCATTGTGCATGGTTGCACTGACAAAGGGCGTGCGTGAGATAGACCAGACGAGGCTTTGTCGACGCCTGTAACAGACAGACCAAACCTCCAGCCAAAAGATCAACAAAGTGGCCTGTGGCGCATCTTGCGCATCAACCCTTCTTGCATAGGCTAATGGTCCCTTGCGCGGGGTGACTGCGTACTGAAACAAGCAGGTTGTGTGTCAAGTCATTGTCTATCATCTGAGGATTTGGTTGGCAAAGTGACTGATTGTCAGTCACAAGCCATCAAATGACCAATACAACACGACAGCAACATTCAACATCAACAGAATGCTGTGCTATGCTGGCTGCTGCGATTTACATATACACCGCCTCGAATATGAAAGCGGCTGGTGTTTGCTTAGTACGACCAAAACTACGCTTCGTAACTGGTGGGAAGGTTTACAAGCGACGATTCCATTGTGGGCCTGCCGAGGGTGGATGATGAATCAACGGTCAAGAATTCTGTGGCGGTTTGCTTCTGGAAAAGAAGATGCAGAACTTTAATGTGCTGTGCTGTGCTGTACCGTAATTGCAGATGATTATGCAAGCATGAGGCTTGGAGGAGGGCAGTGCAAGTAGCGCCCTCTCGTCATCTTCACACGGTATACGAAGCAGTGAGTCGTGACCCTGAAACTGCCCGACAACCCTCAGGCCTCTCAGAGTCAGGACAGAGTCAGGACGGTGTGACACACAGTAGATCAGGGCGACCTGTTTTCGGTTACGGAACAACGTGGATCTACTACGCTCTATCTCACTTTGGCCGTCGCTGACAGGCGCCACTGGTCAATTGAGAAGACCCTGACTGGACAAAAGTCTGACTGTGGCCTCGGAGGGATGTGTCTACCTACGTACTGGTACTGTAGAGAAAAGGGAGAAATGCACTGGGCTGAACGAGTTGAGAGCGGTCTGCGTACCGAAATTGGGACCTCGGAATGCGTAAATGCTCGCCTCAAGAAGATTGGATCTGTAATTTTGAATCGGAATGGATCCTATACGGCTGCTCTGTTTCTCGGCGCCGTGGAAAAGCGGACTCGATTCGGAGCGTCAGCAGCGGAGCAAGACACACTTATAGGGCATGGTTTTTCTTTTTCTTTTTTTTTTTTTTTTTTTTGCGGCTAGGGGAGACGACGGGAGAAAAGTTACTAGCAACTCAGTACCTCTGTCCTTAGTGACAAAAAGACTTAGGTAAGCTTAGTGTGTCTTAGCAAGACTCTAGACCAGTTTATTTTGGCACCCTGATTTACTCCCTCGAGGTGCTGGCAGCGACAAGACAGACAGTCATTCAGTCAGTCAGTCAGCAGGGGTAAAAAAGCCATGGATCGATCTAGGCATCGAATAGCCTAGCCCAGGAGGACGCGAAAAAAGGGCGCAAAAATATGCCGTGAACCAGGAATTCATCTTCCTCAGAAGGCTAAGATTGGGGCTTACTCGAAACTTGGCTTCCATCAGTCAGTCATTTCAGTCAGTCAGTCAGTAAATCAGTCATGTCCACTCACACCTCAGTATCAATTGGTGATAGCGTATTACCTGAAGCCCTGCCCTGAGCCCTTAGCACATGGCGCCCTGTGAAATGTAACAAGCCAGTCAGTCAGGCCAGTCAATTCCTCTGCTTCTGACCCGTGCTAGTAAAATTTCTTTGGCACTGGCAACAGGACTCCATTTTTTACCCGCTCCTGGCACGGCAAATCACCCATCATTCTCTTAATTTAGGGTACCTCAGGGAACAGCCCCCCCCTAAATTTCATCCCGTTCCTTGTCGTCGTTGGCCCCAACCTGAAAGTGACCTCCGCCCAGTGTCGGCCGGTACCTTTTTTTCGCTCGCGTCTTCTTTGTAGCGTCAGGTATTCCCGTCAATTTTCGTTCATTTCCACCTACATTTTTCTTTCCATTCTCGTTGCTTCGCGCCGATTAACAAGGCTTACCTTATTAATAAATCAAAAGACGGGACCCGAGGCCACCCTCTCTCTTTTTCTTTGCTCCCTCAAATAATTGCCTCGCCCTCCTTCCGCCCTTTCTTTGTTTTGTTCTGTTCTGTTCTGTTCAGTGTTTTTAGTTGTTTCTTCTAAAACAATCTACAAAGCATCCGTCCACCCATTATCCCTCCCCCCTTGTCCCTGTCGAGCAACTTTGTCTCAGACCTTGATCTGTACTGTACTGTGCTGTACATAGAGTTACACTACAAAACGGTGCCGTACTCGTGCCCGCCCTCGGAGAACGTCATATGCAGCAGTCTCCACGCGCAATAAACAGAACAGCGGCTCTCGCACATTTACACACCCACAACAATCCACACACCCACCTACACAGCACAGCACAGACGCCACCCTGAATTGAGATTGGGGAAATCCTGCAACTTAGGAATCAGCCGCCTTTTCTACTCCTCTTCTAGCTTCTACTCAAAAGCCCAGTCCGGCCCGGGCCTGCATTACATCTCACTTCTGCCATCGACCCATCAAAGCACCCTTACGCACAAAGCAACCACCCCAACCAACAACCTACTCTACTCTATTGCAGTTGACGATGTTTGTCTTGCTGTTATAGCACCACTGTCCTCAGGGACACTTTTAATCGCCCCTTTCGACGCTGCTATTGCCCAGGCAATAACACAACCGCAACGTCTCGCACCTCAACTACTATACGACACACACAACTACACGCCTTCTCGACTACTTCAACGACTATTATCCTAATCTCCTGATCACGAATCGAAATTCCTGTTTGGATCCTTCAGCTCAACCCCCACACTTACACCCCAAAGTGGAAGCACTCTACCTACCAATATGACGACCAACATGACTACCAATAACCCAGACACCCTATGGGTGGCTCACGGTTCAGAAGAGCTCGAGGAGGCCGACGAACCGCCTGAGATAACCCTTAAGAAGCAGCAGTTTACTGCCAACGATTTCCAGCGAACTACCATTCGACCTCCCACTGAAAAGTCCTCTCTGTTGACCAAGGCTATCAATGGAAACTCAGACGACGACCTCTACACTCCCCAGACTATCTCACGATCCATGGTCAACACCCAGCGACGTCGCTCCCTTGTTAGCAACATCAGCCTCGCTTCGACCGCCGACCTCACGAGCGATACTGGTTTTACTAGCCCCTCGAGACCGAACACACCAAGCCCTCCTCTTCCTGAAATTGCCATGCTGCGCTTGCACGATGGACGTGCTGCCGAGCCTACGCATGTTTCTTTGCTAGGTGCTGCTGTCAAGTTACAGCAGGGCAAGACTGAGGAGCCTCGCAAGCGAAGCATTCAGTTTGCATGCGGTGGCAAGCCCGTGGTCCAGGAACAACCCCCTCGATCCCAGCCTATGGTCAAGGCGCCTTCTGCTCAGGAAGCTCCTCGCAAGTCGTGCATCAAGTTTGCATGTCCGGCTCGACCCGCCTCTACCCAGAACACTCCTCCCCGGTACACCGAGAACTGCGCTAAGAAGGACGCAACACCAAAGGCCGAATCCCCTTCAACTCCAAAGCGAACGTCAGCCCTGGCGTTTGCTGCACCTCGCCAGGTCACACCTCGCCGACACTCCATGTCACGTCCTAGATTTCTCCGCGCCGACTCCTCTGACCTTGTCACGGACAGTTCACAGTTCCACGAGTTTGCTAGTGGTATCACCCGAGAGGACGATTGGATCCGACGTGATAGCAATGCTGTTGCAACTAAACTGACAATCAATGACACTCTGACCAAGGAGAACAACATTCGACGTCTGGCTACCGAGGCAGAGGAAGAGGCGCAAGAGGAAGAAGACGAGCTTGAGGACGAGGAGGATGCCGACGTTGACGACGATGACGATGAGGACGGGGATGAAGATGAGGATGAAGACGACGAACTCGATGTTGAGCTCGACGAGGATGATGAGGAGGACGAGGAGGACGATGACGACTCTGATGGCTATCACACCGATGAAGAGACCGGATTCGCCGACTCGGATGAGGACGATGAGGACGATGATATGCGTCTCTGGACTCCTGGAGCCAAATCCGTGGTTCATATCGGATCGGGTGCTACTCTCATGCGCCGCCCTTCTCTTCACGAGTTACAGTCTGACTCCTCTATCACTACCGTAGACAACCAGCGTGCCAACCGTCGCTCAAAGCGCGTCAGATATGCCGATGAGGCTCCTGATCTTCCCGACAGCACTGACTTCGTCTGCGGTACATTGGATGAGGACCGTCCTCTCGAGGAAGCTTACCTTTCCTGCCTCGCAGCTCGACGAAATGAGAAGCTTCGCGTCATTCCTCAGGACATCGACCCCAGTTTCCCTGCCTCTGAGCCTGAGGAGGAAAACGAGGGTGAGATCTTCAACCCTGTTCACCACTCGAGTGACGAGGATGATGAGTTCTTTCAGGGCAAAATGGAGGACCTTCATCAGGAGCGTGACCGCCCTCGTCGCCGTCGCAAGAGCGAGCATGCATCTCCTAAGCGATTCCGCTCTCCTCCCCCCAAGCGTCATCACTCACCCCCTCCCAAGGTCCGAGGCCGATCACCCAAGCCTCTGTTTGACCGCCAATCCCCTCGAAAGGCCAAGTCCCCAGCTCCTATGCGCAAGCCCATCACTACCCCTCTTGGATCTCCTCGCTGCGGCCAAGTCAACTTCAACCTGGCTGGCCGCCCTGGACTCACTCACACCAAGTCTCTTCCTCGTGGCGGTGCTATGTGCCACCAGCGAAAGCAGGCTCGACACAAGGTCAAATACGACAACGATACCCACATTCGTGGCGCTATCGATATTGTCAAGGGTCTGGAGAGTAAGCGTCAGCGACGCAAAGAGAAGTTCCACCAAAAGTACTGCAACCGCGCTCGACGAGGCCAGATCCCCGAGCGTAAGCCTGTTCCCGGTCGCGGCACGGAACGCATGAGGGAACTTGGCCTTCTTATGGCTGGTAAGAAGGACCAGACCAACTATGTCCTTTCCATCTAAGCATGCTTGATTGTCCTTGCAAGAGAACATCGCTGCTTTCAATTTAGACTGCGAGGCACGTTACGACGAAGATGATACATCTTACACGATTTAACTTGATGACTCAAATGTCCTTTCTTCTTACACCTTCTCGGCCAGGTCTCCGAGACTGTTTCACTGTATATACTGGTAATGGACCCTGGATGCTCGCAATGTTCGAGATTTCCTGTACATATTTTTTCTATTTTTTCTTTGTCATACTGCATAAAGCGGCCGGACAACGCTCGCTACTGGCGGAAAGGAGCTTATTTTGAACTGCTTGGATACCCGATACAGCATTTGGTATTACTGGGTTACATGCTCGGCGTTGGATGAGAGGCTATCATGCCATAAATGCATTTAGCGGAATATCAATAACGACAATGATTCTCTGCCATATATAATATTGTTGGCTTTCTGTGATATGAAGTAACTGGATGAATGAGACTACACAGAGTTATTCGATTTGGCTGGTAAGTGTGATTAAGTCTTGTTGACCATTGGGGCTGTCACTAGCTGGTCACTGGTGTAAGTGAGTCCTAGAGACGGGCTTCGATTCACCAAAATTTGGCAAAGGAACCGTGAATGCTCCCGGAATAAAGAACAAGTAAACATAGATCCTTCTTATGCGTAAATATACAAATTTTAGCCACTGTTCTTGTTTGTGCCAGCTGACCTGCAGCTCGGGATTCGAGGGACGGAACTGTACGGCGTGACATGCACGATGATGTATGCCTTGTAATTCAGGCACCACTTCGGTGTCCCTTTCTTGCCAGCTTTTGGTTGAATGCAACGCCTCCTAACAATCCACCAGCAGCTACATTCCACGACGCCAACGATAACGACGACTCTTTTTCTCCAGTGCAAGATAATAACACCACAACCTTTTATTTCAACCTAATACTCACCTTTAATACTCACACAACATGTGGATTGTCAACTGGTGTATGTAACCGGTTACTACTAAACAACTGGTAACTTTAATGGGCTGACACGTGCTGCGTATAGTCTATGATGTGCTGTCCTCCTTGGGACTGCTCAACAAGCACGCAAAGCTGCTCTTCTTGGGTCTTGACAATGCTGGAAAGACTACCCTGCTTCACATGCTGAAGGTACGTCGACAAAATGCTGCTGGATTGTTGGATGGATGGTTGTCAGCTGGGATACTTGATACCAGCGGTGGCGGTTTTGGAGATATATAACGACTAACGATGGATTTACAGAACGACCGTGTCGCTATCCTCCAGCCCACTCTTCATCCCAGTAAGATACTCTTTGAAAGCATCAACAATGCGTTTATACTGAGACACCACAGCATCCGAGGAGCTTGCCATCGGCAACGTTCGATTCACCACCTTCGATCTCGGCGGTCACCAGCAGGGTACGCAAATATACCACCCTTTCAACCCCGCAAATATATCTAACAACTTTTATAGCCCGACGTATCTGGCGCGACTACTTCCCCGAGGTCAACGGCGTTGTCTTCCTTGTCGACGCCAAGGACCACGAGCGATTCGGTGAGGCCAAGGCCGAGCTCGACGCCCTCCTCTCTATGGAGGAGCTCTCCAAGGTTCCCTTCGTCATTCTCGGCAACAAGATCGACCATCCCGATGCTATCTCTGAGGACGAGATGCGACATCAGCTCGGCCTTTACCAGACAACCGGCAAGGGCAAGGTCCCTCTCGAGGGCATCCGACCTATCGAGCTCTTCATGTGCTCAGTGGTTATGCGACAAGGCTACGGCGAAGGTATACGCTGGTTGTCGCAGTACGTATAGAGGAGTAGGGAACATGAGATGAGATTGGAAGAAGTGAGGCTGTGAGCTAGAGAGGTATACCTTACGTCGAGTCCTTTTGGGGAGAGGTAGAGAGGACAAGTGATTTCCAGTGTTTATGAGACTCAGAATTCTCCCTTAGGCGAACATTGGTCCTGCAATTCTACTATATTTACTTGCTACAAAATCTAGCCGAGCCTCATATTGGGAATGCTCCTAAAGATGGAAAAATCAGACCCCTGGTGTTAAGTGCTAGGGTGTTTTACAAGGGGCGGCTGGATGCTCATGAACGACATTATTGTGCCTAGGCATCGTCGGAACACACACATATCATGATGCGTGATGTAACTAGTTTAAATGTAGCTAAAAGAGAAGGTGGCAAGAATTAGAGAGATATTATACGTCTTACATCTCATGATTAGTGCTCGTGGGCTCATCCTAATCGCTGTAGGTGGTGATACCAGGTGTTCGATAGAGGGCCTCGGTTCGCCAAGACGGACTGGTATGGACCCCCGGGAAATGTACCTCTGTACCGTTTCCCCAACGGAATCTACGTCATGTTACTAGAATCGTCACGAGGCAACCCAACAGAGCTTCGCATCATAGTAATCAATTTATCCCTTAACCCGCTGCAACATCTCACGATCCCAAGAAATCTGACTTATTTCTCTCTTCTGTCAGCAATGGGTTAGAGATTACAGCATAAATCGATCGCAATGTCGTCCTCGCCGTATTCTTCACTACTGCCTAGTGATCCAGTCTATGGATTTCCATCGGAATCTTTCGACCCCTCCCTTCTTCCTGATGTCGACACTGAATTCGTCGATGCGCGAGACTTGGAAGCCTTTGAGAAGGCGCTCCAGGCTCCTGATCCGCTTCAGAGCCCGACCGATGAGAACGGCGCTCGGTCGCCACGCAGCCCGACTTCGTTCAGTGTGACAAAAAGGCCCTCGCAGGTCGAATCTGGACTTGCGGATGATGTAGCTGCTGTCGCCGCCGCCGCGGACGCTGCTTCTGGAGATCTTCCCGTTCCTCCGACACCGAGTCAAGGGACATTTATCACGGCGCAGAACGATTGGGCACCTGTTAACGAGAAGATCTATAGCCGTCGGCGTGGTTCGAAGCGAAGCAAGAGAAAGCGCAGGGGTGGAAAGGGGGCTGTTGAAGGTCTTCTGGGGACCCGCACCAAGGACGAGACTCGAGAGGGATATCTATACCAACTTTCAAAGTGGCCTCTGCTTTTCTTCGTGTTTGCATGGCTGGGTGGACTTGCCGTTGCATATCTCTCGACAAGACTATATATCTGGGTGTACGAGCATTTCTTCACATGGCGCGGTCAGCGAGAAAGACTCCGAAGAAATTTGCGAAATGCCTCGAAGTATGAGGACTGGGTAAGTGCCGCAAAGGAGCTCGACAACTACCTTGGTCGACAAACATGGAGGGAAGAGAACGATTTCGCATACTACGATTCCAAGACTGTCCGAAGAGTTTGGGAGCAGATGAAGAAGACAAGACTGCGCGCTGAAGAGCAAGAAAACAAGGGCGAGAAGGGTGATGGAGGTAAAGCGGTTGATGAGCTGAAGACCTTGATCGAAGCTTGCGTCAAGAATAATTTTGTTGGCGTTGAGAACGCGAGGTTATACAGCCAAACATACTATGGAACCAAGAATCTAGTACAAAATTTCCTCGATGAAGGTGAGTTCCTAATGTCCCAGCTAGACACTCGAAGATTCTAACCTGAAGCAGAGGAGAAGTGCATCAAATTTCTGATAAACACCAAACAGCTCGAGATGGAGCAGAAGCGAGTTCTATTCAAACACGTCTATGCGAACTATGGAAGAACAGCTCTCTGTCTCTCCGGAGGCGCAGCCTTTGCCTACTATCACATTGGCGTTGTCCGAGCTTTGCTCGATGCGGATCTGCTTCCAGATGTCATTACAGGCACCAGTGGTGGTGCTTTAATAGCTGCTTTGGTGGCCACTCGAACGAATGATGAGCTTAAGCAACTTCTTGTGCCAGCACTTTCTGAGCGGATCAACGCCTGCCGCGAACCCTTTACAGTCTGGATTCCTCGATGGTGGAAGACTGGTGCTCGATTTGACTCTGTTGACTGGGCTCAACGATGCGGCTGGTGGACACACGGCTCCTTGACATTTCGAGAAGCCTATGAACGAACAGGTCGCATCCTCAATGTTACCTGTGTGCCAGCTGACCCCCATTCGCCGACGATTCTTTGCAACTACCTCACAAGCCCCGATTGTGTTATCTGGTCGGCCGTATTGGCATCGGCCGCTGTACCCGGAATTATTAACCCTGTCGTTCTCATGATGAAGACTCGAGACGGTTCTCTGGAGCCGTACTCTTTTGGCCACAAGTGGAAGGATGGCAGTTTACGAACGGATATTCCCATCAAGGCCTTGAACACACACTTCAACGTCAACTTTACAATTGTCAGCCAAGTCAACCCACATATCAATCTTTTCTTTTTCTCTTCTCGAGGCTCAGTTGGCCACCCAGTCACACATCGCAAGGGGCGTGGATGGCGAGGCGGCTACCTGATGTCTGCGTTTGAGCACTATCTCAAACTGGACATGAATAAGTGGCTCAAGTTTATCCGCCACGCTGAGTTGTTGCCCCGGCCTCTTGGTCAAGACTGGAGTCAGCTTTGGCTTCAACAATTCAGCGGCACTATTACGATTTGGCCAAAGTCGAGAATTTCAGACTTCTGGCGCATTCTATCAGATCCCGATCCTCATCGACTATCCCGTATGATTCACGAAGGAAAGCAGAGTGCTTTTCCCAAGCTCAAGTTTATTGAGAACAGACTCAAGATTGAGCGACTGGTTGAACGTGGACGGTCTGATTCGAGGCCATGGGTGCGTAGGGGTAGCATTCAAACTATTCTCAGCGAAGAGGATATCAGAAACATTCTGGCGGAGGAGATGGGCAATGGTGCAACTACAGAGGACGAGACCGATGTGGAAGATCTTAGTGGTCTTGGTCTAGGTATGACCACCCTCGACGAGAACACTCTTTACGAGGAGCCCGGAGAGAAGAGTGACTCGGAGGTTAGCGGTTGAGCTGAGTATCGTGTAAGATGGATGGGAGTGGATATAATACGAACAGCATTGGATGTCTCTAGATCAGTAGCATTAGTCCAAGGTTGCTTTATAGGTTTGGGTTTGAAAATTGGATTGGGATTGGGAGGAATAAGTAGATCATTTACCATTATAAGCGTCTTAAATATACATCAAGCGTTTCATTTGTCAAATTATATGGCCAGATGGTCTCGTTCCTATTTAAGTAATAGAATCACTTGCTCCGTTCTGAGGAGGTACCTTAGTCGGGTTCGAAATAGAGTTGGGGCTGGCGCTAGAAGGTCATAGACTGCAGGGCTGAGTACACTAAGGAAACAGTGGCTGTCCTTTCTAAAATTGTTTAGGTAGGGTCCTCTGTGCTGAGAACACGGTGGCGCGTACGGCAAAGGAGCCATTCAGTGCAGGCGGCAAGTGGGGAGTGACAGATAATCCGATCACCGGCAGCCGTCAACCCGCCCACTTCCTACTCCAAACCAAAGTCGACCATGGGAAATGCGCTGCGTGGCCGTAACTAGTAGACGACAGTTGGACTCTCCACGACACCAGCACTTTTCTTCAACTTTATCTTCTCCCCCCAACAACAAGCACAATATTATCTGCCAGTAAAATACACTCTTTTGGGGCAGAGAACTTGTTCTTGATTTTGTAAAGAGCCTTTTCTTTATCTTGTTAGATCGCTTTTGTGTGTCTTTGTTTCTATCTGTCTTCTATACATTGATCGATCGCCTCGACTTGTGGGCTACGTTTCCCCTCGAGCTTGCTTTGAGAGTAGCCCTGGGGCTCTCTTCAACCCGTCAAGATGAGTTCCGACTATTCTTATGACGAGCAGGTAAGAATGGGTATTATCTCTATGCTTCGACACCGGCTAACTCGAATTAACAGGGCCAATTCTTCCCCTTCTTTATCCTGACCCTCACTGGCATCGTCACTGTTCCCCTTACCTACACACTCCTTCGCCCGAACCGCGACCAAGATGCGCTTGCGCCACGGATCAAGACCAACTACAAGTCAGAGCATGCGGCTACTGTCGAGTCGCTCAAGTCAGCGCAGAAGCGTAGCCAATGGAGGGTCAAGCGGGTCATCTTCGTGATAATCGGCTGGGCCCTCATGGCTGGCATGGCCTACCTGATCATGGTCACCCAGCGAACTGTCCCCAAGCTTTGGAACCCTTACGATATTCTAGGCATCTCAGAGGTAAGCTGGCGCGACAACTATATCGTGCTCAAGTGACATTGCTGACACAATCACTACAGTCTCTCAATGAGAAGCAAATCAAGTCGCACTACAAGCGACTCTCCCTCAAGTTCCATCCCGACAAGGTTCGACCTGACCCAGCCAAGAACGAGACTGTTGAATCCCTCAACAACTTCTACGTCGAACTCACCAAGGCCTATCAAGCGCTCACCGACGAAGACGTGCGCAACAACTACATCCAATATGGCCACCCCGATGGAAAGCAGAGCTTTAGTATGGGAATTGCTCTTCCTCAATTCATGGTCTCCGATGGCAACGGCAAGTATGTCGTTCTTCTGTACACTATGCTTCTTGGAGTTCTTCTGCCCTGGCTCGTTGGATCATGGTGGTATGGTACCAAGAGAATGTCAAAGGAAGGTGTCCTGATGGAGAGCGCCAACAACCTGTTCCGACAATACGACGACGAAATCGAGGAGGGCGGCATCATCACTGCTCTCAGCGCCGGCAAGGAGTTCGAGGACATTCTGAAGGGCGACAAGGGCGAATCTGGTCTTTCCAAGATCGAGTCACGAATTACAGCTGAAAGCGATGTCGGGCCCACTGCTTCCGGCATGTCGCTCAAGGACAAGGAGGCTCTCGAGGATCTTGACAACGGTGTTCGACGAAAGGCCCTCGCCCTTCTCTGGGCTTACCTTGGCCGTGTTGAGCTCGACGACCCTGCTCTGACCAAGGCCAAGTTCCAGGTTGGCCCTATCGCCCGCGCCCTCAACCAGTCCTTCAACGCCATCACTCTCGCCTACGGAAACATTGGTCCTATTGCCAACTCGTTCTACACCAGCCAGAACCTGATCCAAGCTGTTGCACCCCACGCCTCTCCTCTTCTCCAGCTTCCCCACATCACTCTCGAGATCGCTCGTGCTATCGAAGGTGACTCCAAGACACACATGCCTGTCCACCGATTTATGGATCGACCAGACGCACAGCGCAGACAGCTTGCTGTTGGAAAGGGCCTCCTGACCGAGGAGCAATACCAGACCGCGATTGGTGTCGCTAAGCAGATTCCCTTCTTCCGTGTATCCAGGGCTTTTTTCAAGGTTACTGGCGAGCGCTTTATTATCCCCTCGTCACTGGTTTCTCTTGTCATCAAGGGCCGCTTCATTCCTCCTGGTACTGAGAACATTCCTCCCGTCAACGAGCTGGATCTCGAGGACATTGACCCGGCTGAGGACGATATCGAGGCTATCAACGGACGCAAGAAGAAGACTATCAAGGGCCCTGACGGCAAGCTTATTCCTATCGAGGAGGAGTCAATCCTGCCCCCTCTGACACACGCCCCCTACTATGCCCGTGATCACTCTCCTCAATGGCACGCTTTCCTTAGCGACTCCAAGCAAGGCAAGATGGCTGTTCCTCCTTTCCACTTCGCCAAGTTCGACCAGCCTATTATCGATGAGGAGGGCAAGCCTACTTTCAACATGCAGACTCTCAAGGCTCAATTTGCTGCCCCTCCTCAAGCTGGTCACTATACCTTTGTTTTGCACGTTATCTGCGACTCCTATGTCGGCTTCGATACCAAGATGGAAGTAACCTTGGTAGTTGAGGAAGCAAGCAAGGCAGCCGAGATGCAAGCCGAGGACGAGATCAGTGAGCCTGAAGAGGGTAAGTCTCAATTGCAAACTGAATTATTGAATGTTCCTGCTAACAACCTCTCAGATTCCCTCGCTGGACAGATGCACGTTCTCAAGACTGGTCAAACTCCCAAGACCCGCAGAAGGGATTCTGACGACTCTGAGGATGAGAGTGGAACAGATGAGGAGGAGGATGACACCAGCGCAACGAATACCGATACTGAGGATGAGTCATAACGGCCTACCGGTCTCTCTTTGTGGATAAAAAAAAAAGTACTGTAATCACTAAATCATGAGCGAAACCCCTCTTAGGAGCATGATGTGTGTATACGGAAGCGATATAATCCTTGTGTATGTATGTATTAGGAAGGGAGGGAGTCTGGAGGAAGATGACAAACACTTTAAAGCTTGGGCATTTGTTTCTCTATCGAGAAACAAGTTGGGAGTTTAGGGGTTTCTTCAAGGCACACACTCAGTATATAACTCTTTCTTGTTGTGCTTATTCTCATTCAACTTCAAATTATTTCCACAGCCGGCTCGTTTCGTTCAAGCACCAAGACACCTTTTCCAGTTTCCATCTCAGCCTCCAGTGAGCAAAAGAACCCGTGTTGGAGCAACCATTGTATAATATAACAAGCGCCCGGATTAACATTCTCTTTCCCCTCTGAAACGGTGCCCGTGAGGCGATGTTCTTGTTTCCATACATTATGTACACCTCTTGTATCGTCTCTTTCAGATTCTCTCAGGACCTTTCGGGATATAGACTATTCGTAGTATATATATAGGGTTCCAAAGACGCAAGACCAGCTTTCGTCTTGCTTGTACATATCTTTCGAACAGTTGAGTGGCTTCTTAGCATACTCTTACGCCACAGACTTCGACACCCTTGCCCTCAATACGAGCGGGCCGACCAAAGTACAAGATTGACAATTCACGAATGAACACAGCATCCGTATCGCTCCAGACGTCGAGGCCCATGCTTTCCACAGCGTGACTATCTACGCGGATAGCATCAGCATCGACAGGTTCGAGCTCAGAGTCTGATGGACGAAGTGGTGCTCTTTCACCCGAAGCTTGCGACAGGCCCTCGTCATCATCGTCATGGTCAGTATATGGCTCGTCTTGACTGTCAGCTAGATCAGCTAATACTGATAGTATTTGTGTGGTGAGACGGTGGAAGTAGGCAATAATAGCAAGCTCAAATCGGGCTTCGCCAGAACCATCGGGGGCACGATTGCTGGCATTGAGAGACCCAAGTGAGTCTGATAATTGCCCAGAGCGAGAACCTGGTCGCGGCATAGTCATAGAGGGTCCGAAATCGGCGAGCAGAGAAGCATCATGAGCTGCCTCCTCTTGCTGCTCCTGACGCAATTGTTCACCAGCACTGGCCCACCACATGTAACCATTATAGGCAAAAGCTGCCCATGTCAAGGGTTCGACGACCTTTTCCACTGCGTCGTCTCGTGGGTCACGGACGATATGACTTGACTGGGTAGAAAATCTACGCGTAGAGCGCTCCTCCTCTGGAGACTCTGGGACCGCGCTAGGTACCTGGCTAGCAGCTGCAAGATGGGCAAGGCCGTTCTTTAGAGTGGTAAAACGACGAAGATCTCGCTGGGTGGCCTTGATAGGCTGCCCGCGAGGGCATTCGACCACGGGCCAGACTCGCTCTGTAGCATTAGAGGAGTAGTCGGGAGGCAAAGTGACGAGCATATCCCATAGTGTGTCCTTCATAGCGAGAATGCTGTCAGTGGTGCACGCAATCCAACCAGAGCCTGATTCGTCATCTATCGCATCTTCGTCATTGCGGGGCCTCTTGGACGCCTCAAAGTCGTCCATGAGGAAAGGTATGTCATGAACACCAATAGAGAAAAGCGGTCTTAGACGCTGCGTTGAAGCTGATCCTGGGAGTATATCGGTGACAGAGAGAGGAATATTGGAAATAACAGAGAGGTCATATACTAGGAACATTAATGAAAAGCTACTGGCTGAAGGGATATGACTTACCAAAATCACAAACTTCATGGACTGGTGCATGGCATGATATTAGAATACGCTTCCGCAGTAAGGCAGCGCGATGTATGGGAAAGATGAGCGGACCAAACTTGTCCAGAAGGCTAGTCAAACTCCAAGCAGGGTGATACGGTGAGAGTTTGTTGCCGGGCGGTATTAGAGAGGCACCGTCGGAAGCTGATCGGTTGCGGCTGTGGGTTTTGCGGGGGAATGGCGATGAGTTGAGAGACGGAGAGCTCACGGGGGTCTCTCCTGAGAGTCGACGATTGCCATTTCCAGACTTTTCGCGATTGGCAACCCAATATTCCTCGAGTATGCTTGTGTTTTTGCGATCCTCAGCCAGTTTCCTGTTCAACACGTCAGCCAAGTCCATTGCGCATGAGGTAACGTTAGATCGCGTACGCAGCCATCTCCTTCAGTCCTTCAGCATGCCTCCAAGCGCGCCCCAAACGACCATAACTCAGGGGAACTAGAACTCCGACGGCAAACATTCTCGCGTTCCGTGCCTCCTCCTCGTCGCAGGGCATGTTAACAAAGGCGCTGAGTCCGGCATGGGCGCTGTCGTGAACGAAGTAGATGAGATCTTCAGAGACTGTGTGTAACCCGGAAGGAAGAGACTTGTATTCGACAAGACCTTCGAGGTCGATACCAGGAGCGTTTTGTTTCCAGAGAATTGTATATCCGGCCTTGACGTCGAAGTGGATGAGGAAGAGAGCATCGATGGGAGGACGGTCGAGAGGTTGGTTCGAAGGCATGCGGACGGAAAGAGACGGTTGTCCTCGGCGAGAGGAAGCCATGGCGATTGATTATCGAGATGCGCGCATCATATGCCGGCTGGATGCTTGCAAAGGCGCAGGCAGACTGCGCTTTAATTGAGTTTAAGAGGGGAGAACAGAGTCAAGAGAGGAGATAGGCGAGCAAGCAAGTGACAAGCGAATTGAAGTGAGTTTCGAAAGTCGAGCTAGAGATTGTTACGGCTTGAACGGAACTGTAATGGGGTAATCGAGGCAGAAATCAAAAGCCAGCGATTGCTACAATGGGATGAAAGATTCCAAGGAGAATGAGAGAATGAATGGTGATGATAGATCGTGGTGGAGTTGAGTTTGGGTCTGGCTTACAGCGGTTACATTAGGTGCCAACCTACCTGAACTAGCTCGCTACCCTAGCTCCAGGTAGCTATCGCAACCCGGTAGAGTATCCGATAGGGGCCCACGTGATACAGGCATGGCAATGCTGGGCGTGGTCAAGTTGATTTGCATGTTCAGTATGAGATTTTTACCTCCACAGAACGCATAACTGTACTGTACTATTATAGAAAGAAAGCGTTTTCTGTCAGTTTCGTGTCTCAGACTCAGATGGTACTGTACTACACGGAAGGAAGCCAAGAAGAGTGTGGTCGGACAATCCCGTGATCAAAGCCAAGAGGCAGCTATTTTGTGTCTCTATATAAAGGATCTATTTCGCATTGTTAGAAGGACAGCTTGAAACCGAGAGGCGTTGTTATCTGGCCATTGACTGTGGAACAAGTATTCGAATGAACAAGTCTGGTTGTTCTAGGCTGCCACATACTCTGTATGGAGCTGACATATTGCTCCGTGTAGGTAGTTTAATAGTATCAAGTACGCCAGAGGTTCAAATACTTAAGAGTACTTGAAAAGATAACATCGACTAAGAAGGTGACTCTTTTTGGAGCAGAGATATTGTAAAGACAGTGACAAAACATTGAAATGATTCTCGATTGGCTGAGAGCAACAATCAACTTGTTCTTATTTTCGACGGGATCGATCACTCTGAGCGTTGGATACAATACAAGTCGAATCAACTGTCCAGACATAGAGAAGAGAAGAACTCTATAAGTATTTTCATCATACCATTTAATTCTTTGCATGGTGTGAGTTATGGGAGGCATCCCCAACTATTATTGTCCCAACCGGATATAAGTTAACTAACACCCGTACAAACCGCCGAGTCAGGCATGATCCATGCCATGCCATCATCTATCTGTTCCTCATCCTCGGTGCCGACTTTCACAAGCCATAAAAACGAACACCCTGTACCTAGCCTAGGTGCCTGTGACATCACCCAACCAATGACAACCTCCCAATCAAAGACGTTCCCGTCCCGTGTCAACGGCTGTTGAAGAGCATTGATTAGTTAAACAACTCAGTTGCCTCTGTAGAAGTGAATGTGATCTGATTACCTACCTATATCTGTACATTAATCCCTCATCCTCCATATATATCAATGCTGTAAATCTATTCAGCGTTTAGTCCAAGACATGGAAAGAGAAAGAAGAAGAAAAAATAGACCCCGCCATCCATCACTAGAATTGACACTTTCATCGAATCCACTCAACAAACCAACCCCCGCCAAACCAAACCCAAATCCATACAGTACAATCCACCAGATCCATTCATTCCAATATCCATAACCCAGCTGACCTACCGTAGTCTTTAACCTATAAACTCTACCTACTACTCCTCTACTGGTGTCTCACTTTGTCTCATCACCTGTCTTTTCCTTCCTTCCTCCTCAACCAAAGACAGCCGAGTCGTCGCCCATCATGTCCATCTCCAACTTCCTCCTCTACTTCCTCCTCGGCTACGCCGCCCTCACAATCTTCTTCTACGCCATGTCCCTCGTCGTTCCAAAAGCCGCCTTCGCCGCCCGCGGCCTCGCCTCCTACATCTCTCTCCTCGCCGTCGCAGCCTACGGAGTCCTCGCCTCCATCTTCCTCACCATCGTCGGAAAGCAGCAGATCGCGCAATGGGCTGTCGGCCGCTGTTTTCACCATGTTATGCGCTACACCACTGGCGTTGAGTTCGTCGTCGAGGACCCCAATAATGTCCTCGGCACTACGCGCCCGGCTATCTTTATTGGAAACCACCAGACGGAACTCGATGTTCTCATGCTCGGAATCGTGTTCCCCAAGTACTGCAGTGTTACTGCCAAGGCTTCGCTGAAAAAGGTGCCTTTCCTCGGCTGGTTCATGTCGTTGAGCGGTTCCATTTTCATCGATCGCAAGAACAGCAAGGATGCCCGCGAAGCTATGAAGGGCGCTGCTAGTGAGATTCAGTCCAAGCGACAGAGCGTCTATATGTTCCCCGAGGGTACTCGAAGTTACGCCAAGGACCCCATGCTGTTGCCTTTCAAGAAGGGTGCTTTTCACCTTGCTGTCCAGGCCGGCGTGCCGATTGTCCCCTGTGTTGTCGCAAACTACAGCCATATCATGCACCCCAAGACTCTCACCTTCAAATCTGGAAAGATCCCCGTCAAGGGTATGTATAACTACTCTATTCACCTGCTCAAATATCTAACTGTATGTAGTTCTCAAGCCTATTCCCACCAAGAACTTGACCGCCGCCGACGTTGACGAGCTTACCCGCACAACGCGGGAACTCATGCTCAACGAACTCGTCACTCTTACAGCAAAGGCCCGCGGCCAACCCATGGCTGTTCCCGCTTCGCTTGACTCAACAACTGGCAAGAGCTCAGCCGTCGATACAAATGGCTCGGCGCACTAAGCACATCTCATCAAACAAAAAAAATTACTGAAGAGGAGGAGGACTGGGCAGGATAGGATAGGGATAAGGAGTTTGCCATACGGGGAGTCACGTTGGATGCAAAGACTTGAGGCAGCCTTTTGATACCCCCATAGACGCATGCATGAGGCGGCTTGTGCTCGTTAGGTTTACGGGCTTGAGCTCAGCCCAACTGTTTTTGTTCACTGTTTCTGCTTTTTCGTTACTGGAGCTTGCTTGCTGGCGGATTTGCGCTTGTTTGTTTTACCAAAGTTGGGTTCATGAGGCGGGCTCACAAGATGTTTTCAGAATTTAGTCGCATGACGGAATGAATAGACGTATATACGTTACATATGCGGATGTCGATCACTCACCGCAAGTGTCACGGGAATTCACATGCACACAGATCTGTATGTAACTTGTACACTTCTCGTGTTTCATTCGGTATCGTCTATCATCATCTGCACGCCAAAACCGGAGGATCAGAAAAGAGATTCAACTCCAAGATCGCCAGACCCTACCTGCCTTATATTCCGCCATGCTCCAGAGGCCAACCAATTACAAGGAAATATCGCTACACTAAAAACCACACAAGAAATCGATGAAGCCCAGCTTTTGTATATAGCAAATGCACCGACAGGCTTACTCTCTAAGCGCCTGCAGTGCTTGCGTCAGTGATACGACCCTCAGACTTCGGCCCCGTCTCGGTGTTCCCATAGCAGCCGAGCTAGTATGTGTTGCTGTAGGGCTCAAGTCATCTCGCCAGAAACGGAAGACACGCTTCAGATCCCGAGGAATACCTTCCAATACGACTGTTGAGATGGGTACAAAAGGACGGTCCTCCATGCCCGCGGCAAGGATAGCATATTCTTGAGCAAAGTCGAGAGCGTTGCGGAAAGACGAGTATTGCGACTGAGCACGGGCGCCAACAATGATGTACATCTCAAAAAATGCGTCAAGAACATAGATGTGCTCAGGAGAGAGGTCATGCTGGTTGAAGGGAGCGATCTCAAAAACCTAGTGCTCATTAGTACGCCGACAGCTTGAGCCAATGTGAATCAACATACCTGTTGCCGTGTGTCTGCATCCGAGCAGAAGAGTCTGCTGTAGTACTTGGCATAGTTGGGCTTGAGCCTCCAATGATCAGCCGAGTGAGGCTTTGATCCGCTTTCAAAAAGTTTCCAAAATGACTCAGACTCATCTCCATCATCGGCCTCGATCAATTCTCCAGTGAGTGTAAGCTCAATGGCGATGAGCTTCGCCGCACTCAGCTCTGTTACATCGCATCCTCGTCCCTTCCAGATATAGGCCTTACCCTGACTGGTGAGAACATAGACGAATCCTGCGCAGAGACTCGATGGGCTGAAATCACACTCATCGAAAGCGACCTGACCCTGGTAGCGCCGGCCGCAGAGCATGTTGGGTGCCAGTGAGTCGTACTTGTTGCTTGAGCCGCGTCTAATCAAAACAACTCCACCAAGGGCTTGCAAGAACTCCGTTGTCTCCTTGCCTTGCTGCATCTTGACAAGCTTACCGCCCAGTGCCTTGGCTTCCTTCTGGACGAAAAGAAGGGCATCGTCAGCAGCCGACTCAGGAACTTGGTCACCAACCCAGAAATAGATCTCCAGGCGCTTCCAGCCAGCCTCGTTTGTGAAGCTGTGGGGAGCAATGTACATCTCTCGCTCAAACAATGTGCGCTCGTTGTGGGCCGAAACAGGTGTCTTTTTGCCCTCTGCAGATATTTGGAACACCTGGAAGCTGAGACTCTGGATCTTCAGGGGGCCTGTTGGTGGCCGGTTTGCAAGAAGCTCTGCAGCATCTACCTTGTACTCAGTCCTTGAAGGCTTTGGTCCAAAGAAGTCTGTCAATAGACTAGCAACATCACTGCCCTGGCTGGGGGTTTTTGGTGGTGCGGCTGAACCTGTTTGTTGAGGCTGCGGGGCTTGAGGGGTTTGTGGTTCCTTAGAAGGGGGTGTTGGCAAGGGACGGGTGGCCGATCGAGATGGAGTCTTGTTGATTTGTAGAGGAGAAGATCGTCCGGGGTCGGGAAGGGGGCGAGGAGAAGCTCTTGGTGGTGTCTGTGCTCCTGAGGCCTCTGTTCTGTCCCACGAGGGCTTCGCTGCCAGAGGTGGGGGTTGAGTAGCACCGCCAAACATGGCCCTCGCATTCTTTACAGAGACAACGGGGTCGCTATCAACCTTTGTTGGGGATGAGGGCTCAGGCTCAGGCAGTGGCCTTTGGAACATCTTAACAGGAGACCGAGAGCCAGTTCGCTGATGCGTCAGACGGATTGGCTCCTTGGCAGGTTCTGGAGTGCCGTTTGATAACGGGCGGTCCATGAATCGAGACATGCGGTTGTTGTCAAGTTTCTTAGGTGAACCGGGCTGTGAAGCGGCGTCACCGGTCTTCTGGATCCTCAGTGGTGAGGGATAATCACTTGGAAGGAATTCACTCTTTGGGGTTTGTCTGGAAGAGAACGAGGATGTTTGCTCATCACGAGTCCGGGTTCGTCGAGGTTCGTCCTCTTGAGGCTTGATAGGTGTGGGTTTTGTGGGTGTAGGCTTTCCTCGTACGGCAGCCTTGGCAGCAACTTGCTGCTGAATAGAAAGAGAGGCAGTGATTGACTCCTCCACCTTCTGGGCAGGAGGTGTCTGTTCTGCTAGCTTCTCCTTGACAGGCTCAACGGGTTTGGGTGTAACGGGCTTGGGCATTTCTTGGACAGGTTTTTGTTCAGCTGCTGGTGCTGCAGAGGCGGCTTTAGGGGCAGCTGAAGTTGGGGCCTTTCTTCTGGGACCTCGTGCTCGACCCTTAGTCATATGTGTCAGTTGCGGGCCCGGGGCAGAAGGTTCTGTAACTGTTTCGGTGGTAGCTCCCTTTGAATCAGACTCATCTGAGGCCTTTCCCCCGTTGGCGGCCATGGGTGGCGGTCCTCGTGCAAGCATGCCGGCGAGGGCTGGGTTGAACCGTCCAGCGAGCTTACCTCCTACACGTCCCTGTAGTCTAGCAGGTGAGCTTGTTTCCTTATGCAGGCCTGGCAAGGCCCGCGGTTCCTCCGGTTTCGCGCTAGATTCGGTAACTACTCGCTTTAGACCCTCGTCAGCGGGTTCTGGGGCGGATTCAGGAGCGGGCTTGGGCGAAGAAGGGGTCTGGCTGGGTATCCTCTTGGGGCCTGGTGTCGGCTTGGGCGAACTTGGCTTACTCGGTGTAGGTGGTGACTTCAGTTCAGCCATGGACTTTCTCTTTGCCATCTCAGCCCTTCTGGCAAGGCCCTCTGGCAGTGGCGAATCATTCGTGGGAGTGTTGCTCCTTGAGATACCCTTGCCCTCGACCTGAGCTTTCTTAAAGTCATCCTTCTTCTTCAGAATAGCCTCCTTGAATTCATCCACTCTCTCTGTCTTCTTTGGACCACCTGTTTGGCTGAGGGAAGCCTTGCCCTTAAGAATGTTATCTTTCAGCTCATCAGGAGCCACATAGTTCTGTGTCTTGGTTCTGCGAAGAGTGCCAAAAACGTTCTTGAACTCAGGTTCTTGGGCCTTTGGCGCTTCTGACCCTGTTGGCCGATGCCTCAAGGAGCTGCGGAAATCCTTCTTTGGGGGTGCCTCGGGCTTAGCTTTAGGCACAGGCGCAAAGGGTTTTACTTCTCTGGGGCTCATGACCGGCTCATCCTTGGCAGGCCCCGGCGCCTTTTTCTCCTCTTCGGTGAGTTCAGGGTCCGGGACTGGCTCGGGATCAGCAACAGGTTCGGCTTCAACCTTAGCAGCCTTGTCCTCAGTCGGGGTCCCAGGCTCGAGCTTAGGGGCACTCTTAGAAATGCTCAAATTGGCACCGTGGTTGTAGGGTCGGTTACCACCAGGTGGAGGAGAGTAGATGCCACCAAGGCCAGTAGTATTGGTCTTTGTAGCAGTTCCCATAGGCGTAGACCTCATAAGTCCTCCGATACTAACTTGGTGCTTATGAGAAATAGACCCTGGGCGAGGCCGTGTGGTTCCTTCTGCGCCAGGAACACCTCCTTTGTTCTTGTTTAGCTCTGCCATCCAAGCTGGCTGCGATGAACTCGATTTGTGGTGAGTCTTGGGTGACTCTGGTGGCTTATTCAAAGCACTCTCAAGCCAACTTGACTTGGTAGGGCTCCACCTTCGAGGATCCATAGTCTTGGAAGGGCTGGTAGGAATTGGTGCTCCCTCCATGGCTGTGTCAATTGTAGGGGCTTTTGGTGTAACCTCGTTATCGGACTCTCCATGTCGAGATGTTGGCCGGCTAGAGTTTGGCGTTGTTGATTCGGGCCGCCCCTTGCTCTGGGGTCGCGCGTTGACAGATAGACCGCCCCCTTGGTTCGACTGGATCGAATTGGCGCGATTCAGACCAGGAGGGCTCGTAACGCTCCATCGCTTAACACTATCTGATCTCTTCATCATGGCACTCTGGACGAATCCGCCCATACCCTTGGTGGGCGAATTGGATCGCGAGTTGGATCGAGTAGGTGATACACGCCCTGACATGCTTCCGAAGCGGTCTCCCACAGACTTGTCCTCACCGGCGTCAAAGGCTGGAGGATTCAGCGTTGGAGGACTTGCCAACCTCATCTTAGTAGGAGTAGCAGGTTCCTTAGCGGGTTCTTTGACGGGTTCTTCAGCAGGTGGGCTCGGCTTTGGTTGTTCGGCTGTCATGCCTGGTAATTGCGCCTTGACAGAGGCCATGTCCAACCGATCAGTATCCTCGACTTGGTTCTTTCGGTAAGCAGCTGAATTAGCTCCACGGTCGGCTGTTTGGCGAAACCATGAAGGGTCTTTGGATCCAAGGGCATGAGCAATCTGGTCCTTCGAGAAAGTCTGCTCAGTGGCTGAAGCTGGAGCTGGGGAAAACTCCTGCGACCCAATGAACGACCGCTGGGTCGCATTTTGGGTTGCGAGCATGCTCAACGGGCGTGCAGAGCCGCTGCGGGAGTTAGGTCGCCGCTGCCATGATAATGTAGAGTAACGGGTGGGTGTAGTCGCGGGCTTGGTATCGACATCAACAGGAGACTCGTTCTCCTTGGTCGGAGAGGAGCTGACATCCATTGGAGCTTCGGGCTTTGCTTCAGGCTCAGATGATGGCGAGGCAGCGTCGTCCTTGGACAAACCGGGAGAGTCGAGCCTCAATGCCTCGGATAAATGAACGCTACGACGACTCGAACGTGGTGAGGGAGTGTTTGCAGGGGAGGACTTTTGTGGTGAGATTGATCGTGCACGTTCTGTCAGTGGTGATTGTGGTTAGCAAGAGGACACCAGCGGTGATTATGTGATTTCAGCATCAATGCTTCCCAAAGCCAAGACAAAACCATGAGTGAGCCAGTAAAACAAGAATACAACAAGGGAAAGTAAACAACGGGTGTACGACGGAGGATGTTGCCCTGGAAATTGGAAGAGGGAACGCCATCAATGCAAGCAACAAAGCCTCTCGGGTGGGAGTCAAGCTGCAAGCAACAATGGACGCCCAAGCTCTCTCTTTTTTTCTTTGTTTTTTTTGGTTATTTTTCTCACCTTCACGACGGGCTTGTCTTTCTCGCTTGGCAGCCAAGTATTCTTCAAGCTCACGAGCTCTCGTTTCGTCTTCTTCGATCTGTTGACCACGCAGGCGCTCGACCTGCTCGAGAAATTGGGAGACTTCGTCGGACATGGCTCTGGGGCCTTTGGGACATGACACGGAAGGGGGTGGATGTTTTAGAAGAAAGACGGCGCAGCGTGGACCCTTGGCTTTGTTGGATAGCACACACAGTAAGCGCGAGCAGGAAAATACACAATGCAATCCTACACACAAGGTTGCAGCATGTGTTATAGACTGCTTTTCTGCTATCTCCCAAGAGCCTAACGTAGCCTTGAGATGGATGTGGTGCTGGTGGGAAGTTGATAATGGGCCGCTCGACTGGGATGGGATCATGTCTGTTAGCTGCAGTGGAAATTTCACATGGCGCTTCTGCGACCTTATTGGTTCATGGCCGTCCCCAGGTGTGTCCGTCTCTAAAACCCGCTATGAGAGGGGGCCGCTGTAGCGCCCATGCAACCCGAAGTCTCAGGGGCAATCGTTCCCGCTCGCTAGGGAGGGATGGACTGCTTGACAGATTCCGGCCCAAATGCGGCCATCAACGGACGGGATTGTCTTTAATCTTGGTGCATATCAGAGCTCGATCTCATGCAAAAATATGCATGAACCTCGTCTCATCACTTGCATGATGCAGAATCGGAACGATGAAGATTCAATTGATATCACAGGCAACCTAAACTCAGCCTCACCTAACTCACATGCTGTGTTCCTATGCGCCATAAACAAAAGACTAATATCAAACGTCATCCTTTGTTTACTTTCAACTTTTCCCCACGGGCGATCCACTACAATAACAAACCAAAACCATGGCTTGAATCCGTTAAACCTTGTCACATCTTGGTTCGTCTACCAAGTGAAGCAGTACGTATCTTGCTCTTCTCATGCCTCAGACCACACAAGCAGGTTATCTCAGATTTCTCGATCGACAATACGACCTTGTAAGGTTAGCACAAGCTGCACGCGGCACTTGGTGATGCTCTCCCGCTCCCCTGCGCTTCGCTAGACGAGGCCTGTAAAGATTGCGTGCTGTAGAGTTTTGCGGGACGTTTTACGTTGCCCGGCGTAACGAGTTTATTATATCGGGTTTCAACGTATAAGCTAGCTGACTTTCTTATGCATATCCGCGCTATTCGGCTGGTTGCTTCCAAGTCTCGCGGCTATCCACACTCTGAAGCTTGTTTGTTGCTTTTGCAAAAGGACTTCCTGTTGTGAGGCCAACAGGAACTATTCTGTTGAGCCAGTTTCGTTTAGTAGAGAAATAGTCGCTTTTTTGCATCCTCCACAACCCATGACAGTCCTTCTTTAAGGTTGGTTCCAGTCATGGCGCTGCATGGCAGGGTGTGCCATCGATGGGTTCGTATCGATTCCAATTGTAGCTCCTAAACATCATGGTGAGCTTGGTTGGTCATCTTCACATGGCATGGCGTGACGTGAACATACTGAGAGAATCTCTTCTTCCGTCATACATCCCTCTACATCTGTTTTGTTGGCAAAAACAAGCAGACTTGCCCCTGCAAGACGCTGTACCACTTGTCAGTAGCTATTCAACCGTTGCCGTGTCATATCACGCACCTCTTCTAAGAGTAAACCTTGAAGCTCGTCTCTGCAGTCTTGGATACGTAAACGATCTGTTGCGTCGACAACCCAGATCAAAGCATCCGTCTTTTCGAAATAGTTTCTCCAGTATGACCGCAACGTTTTCTGCCCACCCACGTCCCCTGGGGGAGTCAGCCCATCTCATCAACTTGGCATATTTAGGTCACACACAGATATTTAACTTGTACCTGTAAGGCCTGTCAGCGGTGTTATACGACGAATGAAGTTCTTCTTACCCCTCGTAGTCAATCGTCTTGATGATGAAACCCAAGGTTGGGCTTACGGTGTTAACATCCTCTCCCATAACCTTCTTGACAATTGTAGTCTTTCCAGCATTATCCAGTCCGCTATCAAAGAGTTAGTCAAAATCCTTAATGGAGCAGGTCGTGGACAATACTCACAGCATCAGGATTCGCATTTCTTTGTCCTTGAGCCGGGCTTTTCGCAGGATTGACAACATTTTGATCCACGAGTCGTGTATTGAATTAACTCGATAGTAAGACAAGCAAAGCACTTCAACTTCGTTCTTAGGCAGTTTTGTCGGTTATTTGGTCTTCAAAGGATTTCTTTCTTCATCAAGGAACTATGAAGGTCGTTGAATTCATTTGCCTGCGGCTCTCATGGCTCCACGTGATTGGTGCTCGCTTGATCTCCTTCACCCCTCCGACTTCACCACTCTTGTATGCTATGCCTCAACCGCCACTATTAATGGATAATCTACATAATCTGACTCCCATGGACATTGTGAATCCTATCGACATTCCATGTTTACATGCGCTAATTTACTTGTCCATACACCCAAATTTGGCCTGAACATTCCCTGCCATGCAATTACGATCGCGATAAACACCCAAAACTCAATCGCCAGGGCTCTAGTACATCAATTCCTCTCTTCCTCCACCACTTCTGAAGCTGGGCGTACCTCATGTTCCCATACGACTAGGTCTTTCCAGACGCCTGGTTTTTTTCCATGCTTAACAGCTTCCTTGAGATTCGCAACCTTCGCAAAATCGTACTTCTCGAGCAGACGAGTCGTCCACTCGATTCGAGAATCGTCCTTGCCATCAAAGAATGTCTCCAAGTACAGCTTGCTGTACTTTCGTTCATTATGTGCAGGAATCTCTTCGTACGTCTTTCGGGGCTCCGAGCACTTCCAGGTGTAGTCCACAAGACTACGATGGTAGATGGACGTGGACAACATAATTCTGTCCAGCAGTGCCGACCCGACTAGCATTTGGCGATGTTCTGGGTCAACGATGAGCTTGATTTTCCCAGAGAACCTGGCTCCTTGGCATGCGTGGCCTAAAAAGTCATGTCGAGAATCATCGACAAAGGCAAAGCCAAGGATGGTTGGGCTCTCCGAAACTCCGTGGGATTTCATAATTCCAATGAGCTTCTGATAGCGCTTTTCATCGCCCTTGGACCATCCAGAACGGTCGGCTATCTCGCAAGAAGACTCAATCGCCACAATGAAAGGGCGACGCTTCAACGTGCAAGCGTTGTAGAGTTCTGCAATTTGTGCACTGTCAACTTTGGGTAGGTAGACCTGCGAATCTTCTCGCTGTATCTCATTATTGATGATGTTTGCGATGCCCTGGAAGTCCTCGGGCTGGACGGGCCGAAGAGTACAATCTGCATCAGGCCACTGGTCTTCCTCCTGCGTAATGTTGGCATACTTCTGTTCTTCTTTCTTACGCTCAATCTCTTCCTTTTTCGATTTGCGTAGATCCAGCTCGCGGGCGATATAGCCTTCAGAATTGGTCACCGCGCGGCGCCAGTTGTGCTTCGCTTGGGCGTCTTTCTGAATTTTGATATATCGTGGTGGAGGGATGAGTTTGCCTGTCGCAGGGTCGATGTCGCAATCATCCACCCGAGGGTGACGGTTTGCGGTAAGGTTGATGATGGGATAGCTTTCTTGTTGTGTCTCCCACTTCTCCACGGCTGTCAATAAATTCGGATTGACCTGGACAAGGGCCATATCATCCTCGTTTTCGTGATCATGTGGTTCAGGACTATTCAATGCGGCCATTTCATCAGAAGGCAGTGTACCAGCACTCAGCGCCATGGAGGCGGTGCTCAAGGATCGTTGTCGGAGAACGAGGGCGGTTGAAGGTGTAACAGCTTGGATGATATGCAAGGGTTCTGGCAAAGGATCACCTTCTAATTCCGACGAATTGTTACCGATTGACTGCTCCTTAGGTGAGTTCCAAGTGCCGACGGAGCTGTGCTCAAAGTCGTCTGTTCCTTCGGAATCCACGATTTCAGGTGATTGGTGAAAGGGTGCGCGAACAACTTCCTGCACAGGCGTTTGATACGGAGCTGGAGAAGAATGCACGACATCTTTGGAAAGCCTTCGATGCGGAGGAATACGAACTGCCTCGTTCGTACTTTCTTGGAGAGGTAGAGGAGAGCGAAGTCCCTTCTGCCTAGTCGAATAGCTTTGCTGGATAGGAGTGGGATGTCCATTACCCGATGTCCCTTGCGACCCGAGGAATCGTTGTTTAACGGCGCCGGCAGGCAGGAGCTGCTGATTTTGGTTCCGGATCCCAACGAGTTTTCCCATGCCTTGGATGCGCTGCAGTGAGTTATTGACGTTTGGCGAAGGCGTGCTGCCTCCGCCGCCCCGACTGCTGGGGGCCCACGACATGGCTTACAAAGTCGGCTTTCCTATATTAGTTTTCTTGCGGATGATGGTAGGAAATGCAGCAAATGAAGACGAACCTGTATAAAGGCGACACAAGCGGGTGTACCACTAGAAACACAGTGATGTGTAGAAACAGTGGTGCAAGTAGCGGCGCGAAGGACGGTAACGAGACAATAGAGTTCGAAAAGTGATATGAAGAAAAACAATATAAAGGAAGAGGAGAGAGTGAAAGAATACCAACAGTCTTCTCGGCCGGGCGAGTAAATGTTGGGGTTTGGTAGTGTTGAGGAAGGGGAGAAACTCGAGCTTTTGTTTGTTGCGATGGAGAGGGGAGATGAGGGCGAGTGGCCTAAGGTTAGAAAGGTAAGGCAAGGTACTGTGTGAAGAAGAGAAGCACGCGGTCAGCTCTTGCCTAGCAACGAGAGTTGAGGAAAAGAACGAGAGGCCAGTGCCACTTGTCAACAATGGCAGATTACAGTACTGACCTCTGTGCAAATGAGATTACTTAGGGTACAAGTCGAGTCCAAATGCGGTGATATATCAAGGGCTACAGCAGGCCAAGGGACGAGGCAATACGGCTAAGTGCATGCCATCATTAGATCAACAGCATTTTCTGTGGTTCAAGACAAATAGGACCCGTGACTGTAGGGGTTCGGGTGTGACAAGTTAACAGGCAAGATATGAATAATAATATCAACGAACGATTCTAATAAACAAATGGAATTATATTTGCAGAGCTCTGCCATGTGTTGTCCTATATGTTTGTTTCCCAGGGTATATCCAAACTAACAACAAAACATCCAATCAACCCCATACTCCATAGAAAGCATCAACTCCAGCTACTCCTCATCACTGTCCTCCATCAGTCGTCTATTCTCCCGCAATTGATCCCACAGACTCTTCTTGGGCTGGCTCTGAGTCGACATACGTGATGTTCGATGGCTCGTCTGACCACCTGGAGCCAATGAACCCACGTTCTCTTGTGAGCGTCTAAACCCAGGATGCGAAGAGTAAATGCTCGACGCTGCAATTGATGGAGCGAACGAAGCCCGTTGCTTCACGCCCCGTGCTGGCCGAGGTGTCGATGGCTCCCCATCTTCAGATGGGATACCCGTCTTGAATCCGTATTTCCGACAGAAATCTATATGTGCTTGGTACCCAGCGTATGTGGTAGACTCTCGAGCGCCTCCATTGGTCGGCTCTACAGTGTCTTGACGAGGAGTTCCCCCTGCCGCACTTTCTTGGAGCGAAAATACCGAGACAGGCACCCACTCAGTTTGCGTAGGGCTATTACCGGCAGTGGTATCGGGAGGGGTTGGTCCTCTGCTGAAGCTGAGAGGAGACGGCACGGCACTTGGGTTACTGTAGACAGATGAAGTTTCCATCTGCTTATCTGGCACGACGCTTGCTCTCTTTCCATTATAATCAGAGTCTCTTTGTTGATTTGACATAACGCTCTGTCTCTTAACAGTAGCGATCGAGGCTCTCCTGTGTTGTTCAGGTGCAAAGTCCCTCTGCAGTCGATCATCGAGAGACATGTTCCTAACACTCTCTGCATAGTCACTGAAGGCGGGATGCATATCGTCCTCAAAGAGTTGTCTTCGTTCATCGGCCGTAATTCCTCGCTGTTGCATCTGACAATCCATCCACAGCAACGCTTGGTAGTCCACGTCTTCATCCATCCAATTTTGCTGGTCCTCTTGGGACGGAGCACTCGACTGACTAGATCTTAATTCTGGACGAAGGAACATGCTTCTGTCCTCCTGGCTGTGGTTGCTGTAGCTTGATCGAGACGACTGTTCATGAATCGATTGCTGGGTACGAGCACGGCCGCGGCTACCGTCTTCTTCATACGCTCTATATGGATGGCCGTATACTGATCGAGATGAAGATCGAGATATATGAGATTCTGGGCGTTCCTCTCTCAGGCAGTTGATGGTATTGATCAGATTGGTAAGTTCTTCGCTAATCTCAGCACTTCCGGTGTAGATAGCTCTACGACTATTAGCATGCTGGTGTGATATCCAAGACTCAATAAGTCGGAGAAGTCTTGGATCTCTACCACCTTGCTCGATGTGACGATCCCTTCGCGTGGTCAATGTCGCTCTTAGATCGCTCAGCACCTGAGGTCTACCACCAATGACCGACATGATGCAAGCTTCGCACTTGCTTTTGACCATGAGGTTTGTGGGCGAAACACGTTCGTAGCCAAAGGTGGCATTGAAAGCTTTACGACCGATCCAAAGTCCAGTTACGGCATCGATGCGATCCAGCCATGCGATAACAGCATTGGGATAAGCGATACGCTGTCGCCAAGTGCGCAGAGTCTGGATACGCTCAGTACATTCGGCGATGATCAAGAGCATAAGTCGCCGGATCAGCTTATGATCAAGACCATGATGGGCTGCGCACAGACATGCTGTTGGCGAACCGTCGGCACCAAGTCTATAAGACAGACTCTCAAGTTTGGCAGACAGACGGGCCAAGAGTTTGGTAGAACGACGGTTTGACTTGTCGAGCTTAGCTACACGAGCTTGCTGGTCTAGCAACCACTCTTTATCCGGCACAGCTATGTTGACTCCTGGATCCATCCACAACAGGTCCGTGAGTTGGTCAAGCTGATGGTTTGATATATCAGGTAGTGGGATATACCTGATCTCCTCATCAGGGTCGTGATATGTACGATGGGGTACCATTATGAACACTATGAGATTTGTTCTTAGTAGAAGACAAGTTCAACACAAGGTTGCCGCATCAATTTTTTTGATAGGTTTGTTCCAGAAGCAAATTCAACATCAACTTGCTCGGTAGAAAACCGCAGATCTTGGTTGTTTGCTTCCTTCACCAGCACCATATGCCTTATATAAAAGATCTTGCATGGTGAACACAGACAGTGACTCGAGGGCAACGTCAATGTGTTCCATAGTCGCGGCGCACGTCCTCGGTGTGAACAGTGCGGTAACAAATTCTTCAACAAAATAGAGTACTCCGTACCGGTACAATGGACCTGCTGTTCTCGGAGTGAATGGCTTTGTGCGAACAAGGTACCGATATGGACTATCTCCAAACAAAGTTTTAGATAGAGCTCAAATCTTGCTGTGTTGTTCTGCACATCTACCTATGGCTCCTAAGATCAACTGCTGAGAGGAGCCAAGGTGTGAAGACAACTCGGAGAAGCCACAGGCTACCAGCAAACATAGTGCTATGGATGAATAGGTGAATCCGCTAGTCGTTCGATCGTGTTGAAAACAAGGTTCTCGTGGAAATTTTGTCCGATTTTATTTCTTCTGACAAAGGGAACGAGATGAACAGTTAAATTGTTCACATACTGCTGGAGCCATATTGAGCTCATCAACGCTGTCCATCGAAAATGCACCAGTCCCTCCGTTCGTAGCATTGCGTGACAAACCAACTGCCAGAGATAACTCCTAGTAAACAGAAAGGGCGACGAAATACGATGGCTGTGGCACTAGAATACAAGAGCAAAATTGAATCGGCATCAGACATTCCTCTCCTTGCGTCGATACCTATCCTTCAATGCAACGCCTTGGAAAACCAGAACTCCGTGATCATGCTCATATGTCGTTAGTGGGGTATCAGACTTTGGTCATCAACTTCGGACATATCCATGTCTCTGAGCCTGTTGTTCCATGCGTATCCGCTCCATGCGGATCTTAGCCGCCTCGGTGCCGTCGTCAGGTTGGGCCATCTCCTTAAGCCAAGGATGCTGCAAGGCTTGCTTTGCAGTAATACGATGGGCAGGGTCGTAGACGAATATTTTCTTCAACAGATCGACAAAGTTCTTGAGGAAAGTGTTGTTTCCGGGAATAATTTGCTGCAGTCTGTTAGCTCGAGCAATGTCAAGCCATGCAAAAGGGTTCTTACATCGAGGTGCTTCATCGCCTTCACAAAGCGACGGGAGCCGCGGGTTGTATCTGGCGTAGGATAATCAAGCTTGAGTCTCTTGAAATATCTGAAAAGTGTCAGCATGTAAAACAGGGAACATTTCACGGGGAGACTGACTTCGAGGCGGCATTACCACCACTTCTTGTAGACATCTTGTTGACAGCCTGGACAAGATGGCTATCAATTCTTGATCCGACGACAGCCTCCATCATGGCTAGGTGTTCCAAGTTATCGTGAGTCTGGAAGAGAGCGTCACCCGTAAAGAACTCGACAAGGATGCATCCTATGCTCCAAATGTCACAAGGGAACGACCATCCCAGTCCAAGGATGATTTCTGGGGCACGGTAGTGGCGTGTTGAAACTACCGAGGAGTGATATTCGTCTTGGAATGTAGCAGAGCCAAAGTCGATGAGCCGAATCTCTGTATCCAGTAGAACACGCCGCTGAGTAGCTTGGCGGCTGATAGTTGAAGAGGAGGAAGGGATCTTGCGGTTATATGTAAAGGTCTGATAGGCGTGATTACAGAGCAAGATGTTCTCTGGCTTGAGGTCGGTATGGATCAAGTTGAGGTCGTGCAGAACTAAGTCAAATTAATGCACTGCCAAGCAAGATTGTTCGTTAGTCCAACTTACAAGCAACACTGGTGAAGAGCTGTCGGGCAAAACTCTGAATCTGGCTGTTGGGAAAAGGAACGAAACCATTGCCCTTGAGAAAATCGAAAACACTCTGGTCGAGCAAGTCCATGACGATACAAATGTGGCCGCGATAATCGAAACAGTCTCGTAGATGAATGCATCGGTTGCGGTTCTCTGCATCGTTTCGTTTGAGAGTTTCGAGAACACGAAGTTCTATCCGCGAGGCATCTCTGTATTTCTGAACTGATCGAATGATCTTGACCGCCACGGCCTTGTTGCGTTTTCGATCGTGGGCTTCAACGACCTTGCCGAAGGTTCCCTGGCCCAGTAGGCGGACAATCTGGTCTGCGGACTTTGTTAGATAAGTCTAAAAAGAAAATATGATAGACCTACACTTTTCTGTGAGTTCAGCATCAGGAACGACAATGTAATGGCCATCGTCATCATCAACCTTGACGTTTTTGTTGTAATGTCGCTACCGATTTGTTAATAATCTCATCTCAATCTGTTAAGTGATGTGGAGTCAAAACTCACGTCATGGATGACTTGTACGTTAACCTCAGAGGCCTTCTTTGGAGGGAAAGGTGGAGGCTTGTATGTGAAGAAGTCCCCGAGGCCATCTACATCGCGACGTTTGGCTTCGTTAGCCACCTGTTGACGGGTGCGTTTTCGCTTAAGGGGAGCCAGTCCCTCCTCATACTGGCCGTTGGATGAAAGTGATGTCGGGGCAGTGGTGTTAAGTGCCGAATTGGTGCGGTCACTACTAGAATTGGACGAGCCCGCTGGTGTTGACGCCTGCAAAGGAGTGCTGTGTTGTGATTCGAGATATTTGATGTGATAACCCGAGGCCTGGACAGTGCCAGACTCGTCTTCTCGTCTCCTCTTCTTGGCCACCTGACTACTCGTGTTATCGCTGGGCGCAGCAGCAGTGCCATTCGTAATTTTCCGGCTAGTGTTTGCTTCAGGCTCGGGTGTGTCGTCAATGACGATGATTTCCTTTGGCAGGCCATTCTTGTAGAAGGTGCCCCAGTCGGGCTCTCTGGAGCGTCTACGCTTTCTCGAGGGTTGCTCAGCGCGAGTGGCAGGGGCACGCTCCGTCATGCTTGCTGCAGAGTATGCCGCGTCGTGTCGCGGGCTGGGTTCCTGGGCGTGGTGTGCAGAGCGAGAATTGGAGTTGGTCAAACTTATTCCATTCGAACCCGATGAAGAGTATCCCAAAGGCGACAGCTGGTACGGGGGCGGCAGAATGGCACTGTGGGAAGGCGACACAGCCGAAGAGACGGGAGGTGGTAGGATATTCTGGTTCGATACAGTAGAACGAAAATTGGCGCTGGGGTTCGGCTGATAGGTCTGATGATGCGTGTGCGAATGGGCATAGGAGGGCTGGTAATGGTGAGGATTGTAGTGTGGAAGCGTAGCCGTCGCTGTAGTTGGTGTTGACATGATGGGGAAAGCCAAAGCCACCCAAGGGCTTTAGAGACGGCAGTAGCGATCACGAAAAACAAAAACGAGAGGGGTGCAGTTTCGCTGTATCGGACGGTACAGGCGACCGATCAAATCGTCGCGTCGATTCGTATGTGTAGGCCTTCTTGAGGTTCATGTATGTACGATGGAGGAATCGTGAGTGAAGAGGAGAAGGACAAAACCGATGAGCGAAGAAAGGCGAGATGGAACGGGACTGGGGAAGGACCCGGGGGGTGCACCTCCTAGTTTGGTGAATGGTTTTGGTGGTGAGGGTGGTGGATTGGACAGGATAGGTAGGTGTGCCCAGACGGGACAGAGAGACCAAGGGCGAAGGAGGGAAAAAAGCGCTCGTCCAGTGAAGGCCAGTGACCTAGGTGCAGTGGCCTCAGCGTGTGAGTTAGGGGTTAATGTTACGAAAGGGCACTGTAGCAGGAGCCCGGGCAGTCCACTTAGGTTCAGCTTATCGCAGGTCACGTCTCGTTGGGTTAGAATATTCTTGCTTTTCTCTCAAGAACTGAGACTAATGTGTGGGGATGAATGGGCGAGGCGAGGGTCATAGCCAAAAGGCAAGCAGTGGAGTGACTTGAAGAGTCCCATCCAAGCCCGGTTGAAGGCGTCACGGGCATCCCATTTGTCTTGGAAAAAGCGTTGGCCAAAGTTACGGGTGGCCGGGGCAGATTTGAGGGGATCCATTTTGGGTGACGTTGGTCAGATAGAGATTTGCTGGTGAGTACATTTCCTACAGGCGGTGACATCTAGTGGTAGCATGTATTTTTGGCGTCATCCTCAACACCTGGGCTGGGCTCAGTCTCCATCAAGGAGTGGGTGGATTTGTCACTCATGGATGCTTATGTTGTGCTTTGTCTCCTCTCCTCTTCTCCTCTCGGGTTACGACTTTGGGGTTGAGAAGAAGAAGAGGCGGAATTCCAGTGGAACTGGGCAGGAAATACAGAGTACAGAGGTACTTTTATCGTACTGTGGCGGCGTCGCGATTCGGCTCTCCAGGCCCAGGGCACCTCAGTCGAAAAACCAGGGTCCATCACTTACAGGGCTTGAGTGGAAAGGGTGCCCGGCCAAGTGAGGCAAAGTGCTAAACGCTTGTGCCTGTCAGTGAGTGACAATAAAGCTCGGATACACTTTGGCTCAAATTCTCGAGGTAACCGAAAGGCCACAAGTTAGGGTGTTGGTCATAAAAGATAGAAAATACTTAGTTAAAGTGTGAAAAGCTTAGAATGATATTTTAAGACTTTATTATGACGCTATTCTCTGCCAAGGTCTGAGGCTTGCTTGCTCCCGAGGTTGAGGCTGCGGAATAATAACTTCAGCTGTGGTAGAATAACGAGTGATGTCCAATCTTGACCTGGAAGGGGTATCCCGTCGTTGAAAAGAAATACAAACATAGAGTACTCTCTATATCACCTGAGATGAGATTCGTTGTAATGTCGCTAGATTATCCTCGGCTGTCTTGCTTATTAGGCAATCTGGAATAAATCTTTCAAACATATGTGAGGAAGAGCAGGGACCATCGTATGAACAGAAACATTAGATGCCACTAAAATCAGTCCAGATGACGATATGAGACGTTCAGATCTCGGTGCTTTAATAAACATTACAAACAAACCAGTTGATTCCTTGATTGCTTCAGTCTTTCAGGTAGATCCTCGTCATTGCTTGACGTGCCTTATCATGGGCTATTCGTGTCATGATGGCAGGTGAGAGGCTGGAAAGAGAGCCCGTTCTGTGACGGATGCCTTGGGTACAACCAAGATGTGACCCACAAAGTACTGCTATCGTATCAGACGCATCGTTCTGGCCTGTGTCTAAACGCCTCGGTACCTCCAAGGTTTCATGATGAAAGTACACAACGCTCCCTCCTGGCACTCAGACTGTGTTCCGAAAGAAAAAAAATTGGTTGTGCCTGGACCAACACTGGGACTTTTCTTCATTATCATTCGTTTGAGCTTGTACAGACTTTGCTGAGAAAGAAAACTCGATTATGTTCACCCATCCACGGTCTTCAGGATTAACAATTTCTTCTTCTTATCTGGACGATTTGATGGGACGAGCAGTTAATAACATATCGGATATACGTCATGAGAGATCCATTCACAGGGCAGCCATAAACGCGACCCTACTGCACAGAAACACACACAGAACCCACACCCTACGGAGCATGCACACCAAACAGTATCCATACAGTACCTATCACCTAACCTAAAGTTGTCCATGAACAATCACACCTGTGTCTGTTCATTTAACTCCTTCGTGCAGGATTTGGAATTTGGCTGCTTGATGACGGAAAAAAGAACCTTTTTATAGGCAAGTCAGGGACAATTGCAAATACGGTTCGGCTTACCCGTTGGTACCTCTTTACCGCTTGAAAGAGAGTTCAACTTTAATCGTCTGGAAGAGTCTAGCACTCAACCTAGGTACTTTCACTCTCTGCGCACCTTAAAGAGCATCAGATCTCGTACGCATTTCGCTCCAGGGCAGGGTGACGCTGGCGGTGGGCCTTTTTAGCCAACCCAAGACCCTCCAGCAACCCCGTGCCTTTTCTGGTGCATATTGAAGTGCTCGCTCTTTGCTGACACTTCTTGACGTCGGAAAGAATGTCTGAGGCCAAGGTTGTGGGAGTGGTATAGCCATTACATGACAAACAGTGCTCTCTTGTCACTATAGCCCCCCTATTTCACCTTCAGCTTGGCTGTATGCCTGCTATGACTCTGAAAGTCCAATTGTCCGTCGTCTCAGCCCTTGGAGACCCCGGACGAGGCACCCCACACTTACAGAGAGGGGATGGATGCCACCAATTCTGTCTCGAATGGTTCCGGGCATGCAGCCGTTACAGTTCCAGAGCCTCTCTGCACCACACTCCAGCATGACCACCAGTGATCAGTGGACCGTGGACACCGTCCGGACTTTTGCTGACCCAATTGTCTTGGGCTGATGAGAGGTTCAGTCAGCTCACGGCCTCCGACATCATTCGTCGCAGCCAGCCGCATATTGAGAGGAGCCTGAAGGAGCTGATACAACAAACAGCAGCGTTAAAATTGATCATGTCGCTTCCCGAGTCTTGTTTTGAGGAAGCACGAGCATACTCACAACCTTGGCTGGACTTGGTTACTGAACAATGTGTTCGAGAACTTATTCGTACCATTTCACACAGGTGCACACACTCGTCCACTCTTGCGGCACATGCCTGTCTAGCCCGTCTCCCGCCTCGGCGATGGATCCCTCCTATCCGCCAGTCACTATTCCCCGGCTCCAGAATGTTTGACTTGAACCCTCCAATTACAGATTCGAGCATATGGAGGCGGCCAACAACCTCAAATGCATTCTTTCCGAGGACTTTGTTGCCCTTGGTGGGCTGCCACCGATTCTCTGTACTGTGATAATGAATGGCATCTCAGGTATCTTCTCTCTCGTTACTGCGTTATCTCTATGAGCCGACAGTGTGCATCTACTATGTATGTCTTGAATCAACTGTGACAACTCTAGCGGAGGGCGTTCCTTGCTTCTCTCAGCCCAAGGACACCCCACTGTGCGCCACGAACGTGATTGGGGTTCTCAATTTACGGTTTCCTGTTGGCTGGGTCTCATTTCCTTACTGACGGCGATACGTCTATTATGAAGACATCAAACTTCGCATCTCACCACGGCCATGATTCCGTTGCTATTCATAGGTGGTCCTTGCCGAACCGGGACGCTACGGTACTTGACCAAATCCTCCTCATCAAATTAGTATTAGGCACCCCCGTTTCATCAAACCCAGAAGACAACGAACGGGACGAGCTTTCGACTCGGCGTTTCCTGCTTCGCCTTGTGTTAAGAGTCTCAGCAGTGGTCACTTCTGCCCCATCCAAGGCCACTGCCACTCTGTATTGCCAACCAATACGCCCCACCAAGAATCGTCACCAACTTCCATGGCCATGTCAAAATGAATAGTCCTTATCTAGACAGTTCACGAATATTCCTGTGGAGACCTATCACGCATAAGTGTTTGTTCTTGTCAACATGAGAGTAAAGAGAATTTACCCCTCTCTCTTTTGTCTATCACAAGATATGCAGTCTTGCCATTTGCTTGGTTACATTCCTTCAACAGGCGCGACGCGTCGGCTCAGCATCTAGCCTGGGCTAGCCTTGTCGATCCTGGTGGCGATAGTTTGACTGTCTGACCGAAATGTGCAATCACTAGACTTCCAAGGCTCTTCTCCGGCTTTTGATAATATTGGTTTGGTGAACTTTATACCGATGCTTTATTGGCTGCGTTTTAATGGAATCAGGTTGTCTCATTCGACTGTGGTGGGTAAAGGGCCACCTTGGGCTGCCGACTGCACCCTTATGGCCAACCCTAGACTTCAACAGCTGTATATCTTCATCAAAGGGTCAGTCAATATAGGTCGTAAGATCTGGGTCAAGAACTGTATAAGTTACAATGTATTGCGCTCTTTATAAAGGGTGTTTTATGAGTCCATTCATCTAATATCTAATGATACAGTCAAGTCTAGCTCTATTGGCTAAATCGAGCAACTTTTGGCTCTGAAAAGCTGTTTTACTTACGTTCCTGCATAACATTTCAGACCTGGCACGCTCTCAAAGTAGCAGAGAATCTCTATCTATACTATAAACGCCGCCTTTACGGTTCTCCTTGTCTCCTGTATTTTCAAACCAACCAAGAGACAAACTTTTTAACCCTTTTGTTCTTTCGTGAAAGTTTGGGGCAATTCTGGTTTGTTAACCAGTGATAACTTGCTTTCTCAACAAGATATGAAGGAAGCCTCTCGACTGTTGTTCAGACAGTATGGTGTCACAGGAGATCGATCAAGATGTGCAATCGTTCTTACGACCATCATGCTAAAGGGGTTTCTGTTTGATGCAACAGAGGCCGTTTACAGGCCACGGTTGAAAACAACCTTGCCATTCTTACCTCCCTTGCCATGGAACTCAGGCTCGAGTGACTCAGCGCTCACTTCTTGTTGCTGTGGGAAGACAGCCAGAGCGAAAGGAAGGACGGCGAAGGAGGTGAGGGCGATCAAGCTCAAGTTGATGCCTAGGGGAATACCCTTGACGAGTGCTGGTCGTGAGCGCACCCACTCCTTTTGCATGAGGTTCTTGTACCAAGCTTGCCTGCTCTCGATATGGTACAAGACCATAGGGGGAAGAACCATGATAGGAGACGCCGTGAAGACTCGGCTGGCTGCGGTTTGATACACAGCGAGCTTGGCAGCAGATTGAGACTTGCCCAGCGAGGGGACATCCCGTTCCGACTTGCCTTCGGCGATGAGCTTCTGCTTATCATCATCAGAAAGCACAGGTCGGACATCGATACCTTTGACGATCTCGTCCCGGCGCATGAGATAGGTGTTGAGGCCAGCAGCTGTAGCAACGGCAGCGAAGGGAATCAGTCGACCGAGGATTTGTCGGGTGGAGGGTGTGACCTTGAGTCGAGGCACAATGGCGTTAAGACCAAGAGCGACAGAGCAAGAAGCTCCCACAGCGGAGAGGTATGACTTGATCATGACTTCGGTCGACATGGGGGATGACTTGTTGCCATTGGCAGTGTTGAATGCGACATTCAGGGACTGGTTGAAGACTTGCCATCCAACAATGCCGACTGTACCCATGCCAGGTTGAAGCATACCGGCGGTCACGACGAGGTTGGTCAGAACATAGCAAGACATTCGAAAGGGAAAGAAGACGGGCTCGCCGGTGTCTGTTGCACAGTATCTCGTCAGCTGGTGTCACGATTGCACTCTGCCAGGGCCATATATACCAGGGTGCAGCGTAGAGTCAACAACCTTCTTCGCATGCCACAAAGATGGTGACATGTGCTCGATCTTTCCCGTCTTATAATCCGTCACCAGCTTCTTGGCCGCCTCGAGTCCGGTCTTGCCCGCGAACAGGGTCCTAGAGAATGCGCCAGCACGGTCAGCTCATGATACTTGAAGTCGGAGGTTCAGAGTTTCAGCAATTGGACTTACGTAGGGTCTGTGATGCCCATGGTATGACGCACTCGTCCCATATATGTTTCAAGGTCATACTGGGAAGCGGGAAGCTCCCGCGCGCCAGGAAGCGAGGCCGACATGTTCTGTGTGTAGATACGGGACGGATTCTTTGTCGGATTCGAGATAACGAAGGTAGTTGCTCGCGAGCAAGAGGGCGGCGGGAGGGGAAAACAGACAAGGCTTTACCTGACCTGAATTAAAGCAAGGCGAGGCAAAGGTAATTAATTAATTGACCGCTAGAAGGGTTCTTGTGGACTAGAAACGCCCGAATGACCACTTCGTGGGACAAAAAAATCCGGTGGAGGGGGATTGCTCTGAATAAACGCGACGATAAGCTAACGTAGCCGCAGGTGAGTCCCGCTTTCGGAGCCGGCACATGGCTTAATTTACGTACATACAGCCCCGGCCCGGGCTATAAATCGTGGGGTTACGCATAAGCAGAATCGGGACCAGTCCCGAGTAGATATGAGTACCTATCTCTAGAATCAATACAGAATTCCTGGTAAAAATGATCATAGTATAGACACAACTTGAAGTTCAAAAGAAGCATTCAGGGTCCATCTATATCGGGCCGGTCCCTTATCGGAGCAATAATATCAGTCGCTGAAAATATACCAAAATCCCAAGCACTTAAATCAACAAGCCGCGATTGGCGGGTTGATATCCCGAGTCCCCAATTCTGAGTACCGGATCTGCAAAAAAATACAATAACGACGAGTGCCTAGTGGGCAAAAGATATATTCCAGCAAGTAGTCGACCACGCCAGGATTCGAACCTGGAATCTCTAGAGAATTTGGAAGCTGGAGACCGAAATCTAGCGCCTTAGCCATTAGGCCACGCGGCCGGAACCTTTTATTTCCGATGAGGAGCATGACCGTTATTCTCTTCCAAGATTGGTACGTTAACTGCTAGGATCATTGTTCTTGATGTTGGAATATTAGGAATGTTTTGGATACGTTGTTGATATGTGAGAGTTTTGAGTTGCTTGTTGGCTGAAAGCTTGTTAAGAGGGTGGAGTTACAGTGACGCTGAATCTCCTGTGTTCAGTCGCATATGCGGCCACCCTAGAGAAGATATCTCGACAAAATGGGTTCTCAATATACATTTGGTGAGCTTCTAACTCATAAAGTCATCATCAACAGGTCATATATAGCATTACAACTCTATACTTTTACTAACATACAAGTCTATTCATACCGAGAACCTTATTTGTCACCCACATCCGCCATGAGCATAGCAATCGCAGGCTGGAAAGCAGCCGCCTTCTTGAAATCGCCCAGCTTTACACTCATGAGATCAAGAGCCATGAGCGCCTCACCAGCCTGACCTCTCTCGTCTCTCTTCAACGAATCGGCCTTGACATAGCGTTGCGAGAAGTGTGTGAGCAGCGTTCGTCGAGCCTTCATCTTGCGTGCAATCTCTAGTGCCTCGCCCATTGTAGAGTGACCCTTCTTCTTAGCGTGAGCCAGCATGTCATCGTCAAACGTGCACTCGTGAACAAGGAGGTGGGCACCTTCGCACTCCCGAGCGAACTCGTTTGAAGGACGGCAGTCACCTGAGTATGCGATGCGGAGACCGGATGTAAGCTCGAGTTCTGTCCCATAGGAGAGCCAGCAGTGAGGAACTGGAATGCGCTTGATAGCGCGGAGCCCGAAGTCTCCGTTCTCGATCACGAAAGGACCGCTGTTGAGCTTATCGGGCTTGGTGCTGCTGCAATGGGGGAAATGGAGTCTGTGGAAGCCAATATCCTCGACTTGAGAGACCTCTTCTAAGAGCGCCTTGTATCTTGATATACAAGACACAGCTAGCTTGGCATTGGTGTCTTCGATGGTGTGTTCGTACCAGGCTTTGATCAGATTGGGAGTACCAAGGTGATGATCAGCGTGAAGATGGCTGATGACAATGCACTGGAGATCTCGGAGGATATTTCCAGTTTCCTCCTCTCCAAAGAGTCGTCGGATTTGACCCAAAGTGCCCTCACCAACATCGAGAAGATAGTTTCCAATACCAGGTACCCGAATCAGTGTTGACGAAACATTGCGATATTTGCCTGGGATTGAAGAGCCAGTTCCAAGGGGGATGATTTCAGCATCGCGGCTAGGAATATCTTGTTCATCCTCTTCCAATTTTCGTAGGAACTCAGGATCAGATGTCTCTTCACGAGCCTTTCGTGCTAGTTCGAGAATCTCATCACTGACAGACTGAGCTGCCTCCACGAGATTAGGAAATGGGGCAATCTCGCCTTCGCCGAATTTGAGTCGGGGCATGAGCGAAATCTTGTTTCCTATCCGGCCAGGCTCAACTTGTGATCCATTTGGCATGGCTCCCTTGACATCGTTATCGTATTTGAGGAGAGTGAATCTGTCAGGGTCGACCCTCCGTAGCTTGGTCTGTAACTGCCCAGGTCCAGCCAGAGAGATCATGTTGGGGCAAGTATCTTGAGAACAGAAGAAATGCTTCATCGTGGGGTGCTCATCCACAAACTTCTGGATTCTAGCATCGTCTGCCATTCCAGGGCCGATAATCCAATACACAATAGCCACATGAGACATCAATTCGGAGTTAGACCATTCATGTCGCTCCATGAATGAGTCAATGAGGTCGCGAGATTCGATGTCGGCGAGAATAAATCCTTGGCCAGGCTGAGTCTCGCCAAGGACCTGCTCAGGGGTTACAGTGACGCCATCTTTTGTCACTATAGTATTGCCCGCAGTCAGTTGCTTGAAGTCAGTGACCTGTACTCCAAGCTCTTTGGCTTTCTGAGGGTTGAATTTTCCGCGGCGGTCGAGACATTTGACGATATAGCACATGGAGCTTTGGCTGTAGATTGTTGGGGGCAGTGGTCGGTGTGTCACGTTGATGGTATCCCCGCTACGATCAATTTGAGCCTCCTTCTCGGGGAATACCCAAACAATTTGATCCGGTTTTGTCAATTTTGACCCATCGCCAGGTCTAGGACCCTTGTAAAGCTGTACTTCGCCTTTTTGACGTATAAAGACAGTATCCTTTGGCTTGACCTCACTCAGCTTGACAGGGATGAGCATGCCGTTTCCTTTAAGTCTTCCATTGAACATGACTTGCTCAACAAGAGTAGTCGCATATTCAGGGTCCGAAAGTGGTGACCATTCTTTGAACTGTGGTTCCTCTTGGTCCCCAACGATGGCGCTCGACCTGCGGCGCTTCTTTGGGCTGCTGGAGCGATCTCGTTGAATCGGAATCTTCCACACACGAAGCACGTCGTCTTTCCAGTCGGGCTCTATGCTCTCAATTTTCTCAAGCCGAGGGTTTTCTCTATGCTCATGCGTGCGCACAGAAATCGGTTGTCGCAAGATGACGGGACGGCATGCGGCGAGAGTGTGGTTTAGATTCTCGCCACCGTGGATGTGAATGGTTTCGAAAGCAGCTTGCCTCGTCAACTTTTGGCCCTTGCTCTTCCTTTCCTCATTAATCAATGCCGTCTGTTCTCTGCTAGCCTCTAGTGCGCCACCAACTGTAAGAACATAGCCGAAGAGACCTCCAACCAACTCCCACGAGACACTGCCGCTGAGAAAGACCTGTTCTGTTGCTCCCATTCCTAGTCTCCTGCTCTGGAAAGCGCGCTGAGTCCCTTCTTCGGGTCGGCCAAACAGGTACGACCGTTTATCGCTGTGGACAAAGAGACAAGTTCCGGGAGTGTCCACAGTAGGCGCCGAAGCGATCTCAACTGAAGTCGTCATTGGAGCACCAGCAGAATCCTCGCTTGCTTTTGGTTTTGGAGGTTCTGAGAACAGGCGGGGTTTCCTGAAAGCTCGAGACTTTACTTTTGGTTGTGAACCGTTCCAGGCTCGTCTGCAGAAATAGAGTCCAGGTGAGGTTGATGAAAAAGTTGTTGGAAATGGACGGCTACAAGAATTGAATAAATGTGCGAGGCGTCGAGTGCCCCATGTTTGCATGAGAGGATTTTAAATGGTTAAGAGGGAATTCGGCGTGATACAAAAATGCATCATCTGCCTATGTCATAGGTAATCGATATAATATTTCTGCTTGAAACGATCAACTTTTTTTTTCCTTAGAGTCAGACGCGGCGAATGACTCCTCTTTCCGCGTTACACTAGCTCGCGCGGTCACATGAAGTGGCTAGAGTGGTTATAGTGGTTGCATTGGTAAGATAGCCGGCTACCCTATACTTAGAACAACCTAATCTTGCGAACCTATCACTATGGAATAGACTATGATTCCCTAAGTATATATGGTTGTTATGATAGCACTCTGTCTATATTTTATTATCGGACTTAGTATGCCATCGTCCTTGTCTGATTCCTAAACATGTAGCTGAGATCTAGTCATCGATATTGAGTTCTGATGTCAGCTCAGAGTACCACTCATCGGACACCGCACGGGAGGACTGTTGGAGTTAATGGCCAATGATAATCAATCACAAGGATCTTGATAATAGCCCAAGATTAGTAATTGGTCGAGTTGTGAGCTATCTCGACGATGTTGTAGTATTAGCTTTATCTGTTGTAGGAGGTTATTCACGAGCAACAATAATTCTCTTGTCGTATATCATATATCAAGGAAGTGATCTTCTCTTACCGACGTGACCACCATTTACAAGATCATGTATCTCTTATTCCGTATTTCCGAAACTGGTAGTCTCCCTTCGAATCATAGTCAAGAATCAAGGCTCAATACCTGACTCGAAATGTACTCAATCAATGACCTCACCCAAAGCCAATACCAGTGGAGAAAAAAGACAATCCACTTGCTTTATCACGCATTACAAACGATCTTAGCAAGCAACATTACCAATGAACTTCCATAGAAAAGATACCCCGGAATCAACATCTAACCCCGAGCCCCTCCGAATATCCCCATACTTTTATTTTAACCCAAGCCAAGTCCTCCATGCGTCGCATCTTTAAACCGCTCACAACTCACTCATCGCGACTGTTTTCAACCTCTCGATTCATCATGGGAGACGCAATCATCAAGCGCAATCCTCACCCGGATTTTAAGAAGGTCGAGGCTTCGAGACCGGAGCTGGATGCCAAGTCTCAGTTTCGATACACCAAGACTGTTGATGCGGATTGGACTTTTGGTGAGGGTGCGAATAAGTTGGGCAAGGATGATGGCGATAAGAAACATGTCACCATAGATCCTCATGAGGAGGGTCGCCCTGCGGGGTTCAATTACAAGCTTCTCATCTCTGCTATTGTACCTCGTCCTATCGCTTTCGTGAGCAGTCAAGCTCCCGACGGTACAAAGAAGAACCTCGCTCCGTTCAGTTACTTTAACATGATGAGCCACGACCCGCCCATGTTTGTTGTTGGTTTCGCCTCTGGACTCGCCAATGCAAAGGATACACTTCGTAACGTCTCCGAATCCCGCGAGTGTGTTATCAACATCATCTCAGAGCACTTCATCGAAGCCGCAAACTCAGCCAGCGTCAACGCCCCTGCTGATGTATCGGAGTGGGATATCTCAGGCCTAACACCAAAGTACGACTGTGAGACCGTCAAGTGTGCTCGAGTGGGCGAGGCTATTGTCAGCATTGAGTGCAAGCTCGACATGCTCAAGGAGTTCGACAGCAAGGCTCGACCTGGAAACAAGTCTGGCTGCATGGCCGTTTTCGAGGGAACTCGCTTCTGGGTTCGAGAGGATGCGTTGAACGAGGATAAGAATATGGTTGATCCTGGCGTGTTGAAGCCAGTCAGCCGACTAGGAGGAATCACATATGCCAGGGTTATTGAGGCGTTTGAGATCCCCAGAACAGATTTTGATAAGGACCTTGGTGGTCAAGAGGGAGTTGAAAAGATACAAAAGCAAAAGAACTAGGTCAGACGTGGTATATATTCATTCATGACCAAACACCAAATATATAGAATAAACAAGCCTGCAAATAAGGCTCCATAACAAAATGGCAATCATGCAATACAATTCCGCAGGAGTGTTACATGCCCACCTTTCATTCCCTGAGCTATACTCATAAACCAAACCGTCGCCTCATATAAGCAAAATGTATAACAAACGTAACCCCAAACGGTAGCACAAGCCCACAGAGCTTATAGCCAGGTGCTATAGAACAAAAGAAATCATATATGGCCAAATGCCAGTAAATGAAGTGCTCAGAGATAGATGCTCTGACCGGAATGAGAGATGATAAATTCGCATCCCAAGGGCGACTCAGTTTCGCTCTCAAAATTGTGCAGTTGTTTCAGAATAGTGTTTCCAACGTTGGGTCCGTCATCCAGCCGATCCTTGACATGGATGATGACAACCTTGAGGCCTTCGAGGGGCCGTTTTATCTTTGGCACAGACGTGAAGGAATCAGATGGGTTGAGCGTCAACTCAGCCGTCGGCGAAGCGAGGTGCGGTGTAGGAGGTGTTTCAATGCCAGGGTGAACGTAATCCGGTGTCGAAGCCTTGATGGTCCTAGGAGACACGGGGTCTTCAGAGGTGAGATTCGCGATAGAAGGATTTCGTCGTGGAGTCTCGTCAGTCGTGCTGCCCATGCGCTTGCGCTTCCTAGGTTCGGAATAATGCGACTTGCGTTCGACTTCGACCTCATGAGCCAGTGCACGCAGCTCCTCAATGACATAACGGGGCTTGAGGTGCCCATACAGACGATCCTCGGCCTGCGACTCGTCGTAGCTGCACTCGATGAAGATAGCCTTGAGGTTACCAACGGCGATCTTTGGCGCAGCTTGTTGCCAAATATGTAGATTCCGCGGGCTTAGTGATATGCTATCAGGCTCAACGTCCCCGAAAATCAGGACTTCGCGGTGGGTGGTGGGGTCCTGAATGAAGTAGGCGCTTGAGTTGTAGACGCAAATTTGTTCCTGTTCCGATGTAGTCGTTACAGGGCTGAAGCTGTTTTGGGGAATCATGAGTGACCCTCGATGTAGAGAGATAGATCCCGGGTAGTAAGATGCTGAGCGCGCGATGGGGCCCTGTGGCATAGATGCATCATGGCTGCTGAAGCGAGTAGATGCACTTGATGTCGACCCCCTGTGGCTATGCTTCTCGAGGCAATGCCCATGGCTTACGCTCCAAACCTTGATAAGGAGTCCGTCTGCAACTTCGACGTAACCCCTACTTTCACCGTCGCCGAGTGTCGGACTACCACCTTCAACCAATCGCATATAAGTCACCAAACCAGCTCCGTTGTTCTCATCACTCAGGTTTGGCCATATCACATTGTTGAAGATGTGATTCTTGAAAGCTTGGATTGTGCTCGGTAGAGCAGCCAGTTTCTTCGGCCTTGTGCCTGGGAAGCCAGCAGTGTTGACTACAAAGCCAGAGATGTGATCAAGATGAGGGTGAGTGATGAGATATGTGTCGACGAGAGATCGAGTGATGTGAGATGCATTAGCAGAAGGTGAAGAGTAAGGTAGCTCAAGACCTGCAAAGGGGCCTGTGGTGAGTGTGAAGGGAGGAGGAGGTGGTGGAGAAGGTATCGATTCTTCCATGATACGTGTGATGGCAGAGAGATGGACGCCAGCATCGACGGCGATGATAGAGCCACGATGCCATTTTTGGGCAACAGAACGGACTAGAAAAGCAGTGGTGTTTGATTCTTGAGGACCGCCTCCTGAGCCCTGTGATAGAGGGTTAGTTAGAGTTCAATTGAATTGTTCATATGAGTGAGTGGGTGAGTGAGTATGTGGAACACGGCAGTGAGAAGCCGAATTGTGAAATAGAGTATGAGGATGCGACAAGACAAACGCCACCACGAATCACGACATGATCCGACGTGTTGTGTTGTGTTTCTGGTCGTCATGCACCAAAAGCGTTCTTATATCACGGTTGAACCTCAGTGGGTGCTGGTTGGTTTTTGGAGATGTAACGGTGCACATATAAACAAACGAGGGATGGGATAGGCTGTTAACCGTTGGATGATACGTACCAATACAATCACCTGCAAAGCAGGCTTGACTTCAGCTCCCATGATTTGCTTTTGGGAGAGTAGAAAGAGAGTAGAGAGATTAATAGAAATGAGAGAGAGAGAGAGAAAGAATTGAGCGACAATGGTTGAATCAACTCGGCCGATTTGATGCCTGCCCTGGAATCTGGGATGTGGATGTGGAGGTGGAGGCCCTGGGAGACGGGATGAGATGGAGATGGAGATGCTTGGAGATGGTATGGTTTAGGTGGTCGCCCCACTAAAAGCCCTGTAAGGTACCGCCTGAAAGGTTCAAGCTGCAAAGTAAAAACGGTGGACCTGTTCCTGTTGCGCGCCGTCTCCGTCACTGGCCTTGGAGGTTATAGTCGCTACTAGTAGAACAAGTTAGGACACTACAAACTCCGGAATGAGAGATGGATGGATCTAGTTGATCCACGAACCTGAAGCTTTTTAACTTGCAGTAGTTGATTCAAGAATTAACCACTGATAGGTCTCTGATATTCTCCGAAAGATAAGGGATGCAACCCTTTTTTGGCCTGCCCTGCTCTGGTATGTATGGAATGTGTGATGCAAATACCGACAGCTCAGGTGAGCTTTTGGAGAAACCCGAAAAATAATGAAAGGGAAAAAGGTATGGCACACGTGATTGGATTTATCGTTGTGCTGTAGAACGTTAGGTATTATCTTAATGCCGTGTGCTACCAAGGCTGATACAGTAGGTAGACTATGTATGTATGTACTGGAGTGGGATGTGCTGATATAGCTTCGCTCTCGCCGAATATCGCCTGTCGATAGACTGAAACTTGACCACGTTGATCCTTGCTCTGATCCCGCTTGGCAGGGTATGGCGATGCAGAGCGATATTTATGATTCTGCCACTTGTAGAACTGAACAAACTGAAGAAAGAAGGTGAAGAATATGTCCCAAAGACAAGAGACATGAGCTTCAAATATAGCACACGACTTATTGTTCTCGCACACGCCGAAACGCAACTCTCCTCTCTTGGCATGCCACCCTCTCAAGTCCCGTTCTCCCTCCCCCCCAAAAAGAGGAATATCGAACAACTCACAGCTCAGATGCCGGCTCAGCTACAAGGCCGCAGATCTGTCCTAGCAGCCCTCAACCTTGTTTAGCTTGTAAGCCTGCATCGGCGTTCCCGTACCCCCCCGGCCCCTCTCAACGGGTCGTTCCCTTCTTCCCCCACCAGATGGAAACGTCACTGCTAAAACGGGCGAGCTGAGCTTGGGGGAGCTCGAGGTTCTTTGTTGAAGCTTGGACCCTTTTTCCTGATCAGATAGACGATTTGATTGTCCTTGACTTGACTTGGCTTGGCTTGGATTTCTTTGAAGATCGGGGCTGGACCTTGAGCTGAGCCGTGCGTTTTGTCGCTTATAGCTTGTGGCCTGAAAGAGAGATCCCACGATCATGGTGTCGTTATTGTTGAACAAACAAAGAGACTTGACCCGATACTCGAACCATTCACAAAGACGTGAGCTTTAATAAAAAGGGTAGTGTTTATCTATAGAGCCTTTTGTAACAGTGACCAAGTTCTCTCTCTAAACAACTGATCCTTCGACCCAGACCAACTCTCTCAATATCTTCATGATCACTTGACTTCACTCACTGCAACTCATAGCTTATTCATTCATTCGTGTATACAATTTGATTCTCTAATACTAAAACAAGAAGGTGATCATAAACTCCAAACTCCGGACTGAATACTAAGCCAAGCTAATGCACTGATTGCTATGCTATGCTGCTATCCTGAACCATGTGAAATGGGGTATTGAAAAAACACGATATGTCCCATGGCTCCATAGATTTTGACCCATATCCTCTAAGCCCAATAAAAACTCCATATTCTGTGTAGTCCTCTGACCAGCAGGGATATCGTACTATTACATCCACTCCATGACTCTAGCAACTTTCGATAGTCCTTGATCATCGCCACCTGCTGCCTCAAAGCTTCTTCTTAGGGCTCACTCGGCTGCTTCTACTCAAAGGTGAGCCCTGAGCCTCCTCGCCAGCGCGACCAGACGCCTCTCGAGAGGGTTTGTCCTTTGCTGGTCGGGCGGGTGGCGAGCCGAAAAGACTGTCGTCACCCCAAGATGCAGCTCTCTGGTTCTTTGGTGTAGAGGGCATAGCCAGGGATACTTTCCTAGTGGTCGTAGGCAACACCAAGCCAGAGGCTTGCGCCTTTGCTGGGGAAGTGGTAGCCTTGGTCTCGGTCTGAATAGAGTCACGAATGTTCCCAGCCGAGAAGCGGAGGCTTCGTCGTAGTGGCGAGACGGGCTGATCTTTGCGACCAGTCTCTGCTTTGGAACTAGGTTGCACAACGTCCTCCTGCTCTGGGAGAACAATGGGGGATAGAATGTAGCTGATTGATACTCTTTGGGCCCCTGGGGTAGGCTGAGACCACTTTGAGCTATCCTCGAGCTTGACTGGCTCCTCCTCCTTCTTCGCCTCGGGCATGAGTCCGTTATAATCAAACTCATAGTCATTGGCAACGGAAATACTCGAAAGCAAATCGCTGAAGTTCTTTGTCGAGCCATGTGGTGTCAGCTCAGCAGACTTTCCTGTAGGAAGAAGTCCATTGGAGGTCGCCGGAATATATAACTGCTCAGGCTCAAGCGCAGCAGCACGAGAATGCTTCATCGACCTCTTCTTCCTGGAAGCAGTGTCGCGAGCGGCCCAGAAGTCGAGGCGACCCATGTGAACGTCAATGGTCTTCAACTCGCTTTCTGGTCTATCCTTGTTGCGACCACCGCGGCTCCTATGACGAGCACCAACTTGATGATCCAGGTGGTGCTTAACAAGTGCGTAGGAGAGAGATTCCTCGTAGTTCGCGTAAGGAGCTTGTAGTGCTTGACCTGCACGCTTTTTGAACCAAGGCCTGATAGTATGCTTAACGATCGTTGTGTCAGAATCCCGAGTGATGGCCATTTTGTTCGACTTTTCCTTGATGAGATGCTCGTCGTCGCGATCATCTGGCACCATCTTCCCATTTGCCATCACCTCTACCGGGTCGATGCACTGCTCGAAGCACCAAAGGTGCATAACACCAGCCATCTTGAAAGGATCCTTCTGACCACAAGAGGTATGCTGATGAAACTCGTCGAACGCCACGCGGCACCAGCCAGGTCGAATCGTGTGGTTTGTATCAGGGCAGTTCTCGTATCGACAGATAGTGTCGGCATCGATAGTTCGTTCCGTGCACTGCGCTGGATTTTGTTGGATCCATAGCCTTGGATTTCGAGGACAGTTGTAGATATAGTCCTTCACGTCCTCGGCCGAGAATAGAATCTTTTTCTCCAACTGTCCTGTGGGCAAGTACAGGAATTTAAATCTTCTGTGCGAGACCCAGTCCAATTCCGGGAAGCGGAACATCCCATACATCTTGATTCCAATCTCGAAATCCTTTTCCCTTCCACGTTTAGTCTTGAGGGTTCGTCCCTTTCTACCAGGCTTCTTCAGGGGAACTTCCAGGTCGGAGTCGTCATCGTCGTCAAATGCAACATTTCGCTTGCGCTTAGGGGGTGTCTGCAACCAAATTGGCCGTCCATCTGGTTCTTGGGATGGTGCTTGCTGAATTCCTTGTTGAGGTGGCCGACGAGCCTGGGGAGCTGCCTGTGAAAAGCATGCGCCAGGGTGAGGGTCCTCACGACAACTCGCGCATTTGCTTACTTGAATTATGTTGTGCATAGACTGAGCTTTGATTGCGGCTGGAGGTTGAAGAGGATACTGTGCCATACCCTGAGGGCCGTAGATCCCTTGGATACCATTGTCCGGGTAATGATAACTAGGATGATAGGAATTGTAGGCGTTATAATTGGGTGGAATGTGCCTGGTTCGGATTAGCTGGTGCGTCTTACAAGTCATGCAAGGGCGTGATACGTACGAGTTTGTTTGCCCACGAGTGTTAAAGAGTGAAAATTGATCATTTGCTGCGAGATCCACGCCTTGAGAACCTTTACTGGAGGCCGCATTTCCCAGTACAGGCACGTTGGGCAGTGCCAAAGGCTGATGAACTGGTCGGGGCTGCTGCGCCAAAGATGTCTTTGGCATGGGAACTGGGGCCTGTAGCTGATGAGGCTTTAGAGCTCCCATATCGTTGGACATATTCGACATGGAGTTTAGGTCGAACGGGGCGGAGGTGTCGGCGGTCGACACAAGTTTAGGATCAACCGGAAGCTGAGCGTCTTCCTTGACTGTATTCTGAGCCACGTCCTGGGGTGCCCCAAAGTCGAACGAGTTGATATAATCTTCTGATGACAACGGTTCGTTGAAAAATTCGTCGTAATTGTAATCATCACCCATACCATTCAAAACCTGTTGGTTGATATCTGATATGGTGTTGCCCATATACTCTGGGGCTGAACTGTACAGATTGTCCATCTGGAAATGTCCTGAGACTTGCCGGGTTCTGCTAGGTTTTATGGTGGCTATTCAGATCTTGCTGGAACTGGCGAGGTGGTATCAATATGCGTTGTTGCCAGAACTGAGGAGTTGTTCAAGCTGTGCCGAAGAGCGTCCAGGAGCAGATGATTACTTGGGTGAGGACGAAAAGTGAACTAAGAAAACGAGTCTGTGGCATCCTTTATATTACTACAAGATAATTTAGATACAGTAAGAGCTGGAATAGCACATTGTCTTCGTTCAGGGCTTTGTTCAATGCGAAAGAACGAGGCCTCGAACAAGAGCAAATCGTAAAAGATGGACGGTTGTTAGCTGAACAAGGACATCTCCTCACTAGAGAAGAGGGTGTGTTCACTCGTTCAAACGTCTTTGTCTGAAAGAGACCCGACTTGGAGTCCCGAACAAAAAAAGAACAAACCAGGAGAGTCGAAGCTTCGAAGCCAGACTCCATTTTGGTTTCTATGTTCTATCACTTTTGGATCCTGAGGCCTTGTTAGTACTGGGACTCTGAAATAGAACAAGTGCCAAAGAGAAGTAGAAGAGGTTTGATCAGATTAAAAACATGTTTTTCTACACAAGTGTTCAGAACAGGTCTGTGTTATGTGTGTCTCATCATATATAAATAGAAATGCGATGAAAGAAATAAACAATAGACATACATTATGATTAAGTCATTGACCAAATTCGATGCGAATGAGAATACTATTATGGTGAGCATGTTGGTGATTCAATTGCAATTTAGCAAATGTTGAGGTTCATATCAGTCAAGCTGACCCAGACAACACATGACTTCATGATGTCTAACAAATATAATGCTCCAAGAGGCCTGAAGCTCGTTGCAATCGAGTCGTCGTTGTTGAAGTGCAATGGATGTTGAATGGTAAGAGTAGTAAATTGGAAGGGAATTTTGAGATCTTGAGGGAAGAGGTGTAATGTGGACCCGGAGATTCGAACCACCGACATCCGATTTTCGAATGGCTTACCCTACATCTGAGCTCTGCGGAATCTGAGTATTGTAAAATGAGAATAGAAATATAGTGTTTGCATGTCAGTTAATGCCCGTGGTGATCCCTCAGGGAGATAAGATCTAGTTTCACCCAGTCTGAGCTTTGCGTTGTGGTGGTTGATGCGAAGCGGTCTATCAAGAGCCAACTATGGGGGTTTCTTAAAATAGAATACTCCATACAGAAAGCAACAGCTGCTAGATGTGGCGAAGAGAATGACATATCTAACGGCGCGCATTACCCAAAAGGATATTAGATTCAGCTATACGACACTGACTAAAGCACCGAGCCTGCCGAATACCACGATTGCGACCCTTTTGAGAAGAAGAGCTTCAGTTCAAGGATATATATCTTGCTTCCTGCGACCAATGCCACGCTAAAACAGTGACCAGCCACTAAATTTAGCGGCCAGCATATGCTTGGAGCTGCAAGAGAGGAGGGGCAGCGGGAGGATGAACCCGCAAGGGACCGTATTTTCAGCTAAAAAAACTGGTTAGAATGGTGATACCAGCCAAAACAGTCCAGGGGCACCCCGCCCTTTGATCCAACGGGCCCTGTCAGAGAACCAATAAGAGTAATCTCCTGCCCGCCCTCCAAGGCTTGAGTTGAGACTACGTCACGAGACTCTGCTATCCCGTCAGGTCCCTTCAACTGGACGGACTGGCACTGGACCTGTGAGACTCAGGTCCGTGGTTAACCTCAAATAAACCCACCAAACTTCATCCTTACAGCGGCCTCATCGCCCGACACCGCCATCATGGCTGAAGTCAATCCAGAGCTTCAAGAACGCCTTGAAGAGTTGGATCGCGAGCTTGAGGTATGTAAATTGCCAATTGATTATTCACCAAATTCCTACCTTTGTCCCAATTATTGGCTTGGGCGCTTCGACACGCCATTGGAGCTGGTTTCAAGGTCATTTGTTGATGTCGCATACGATCAACAATCATCCTCTTGATATACCATGGCTAATTTTGAGTTTCTCTGTAGGAAGGTGATATTACACAGAAGGGGCAAGTAACTCTGCGACCCAGGCATTAACCTTTACCGTTCAAACTAACGTGCCCAAAGCTACCAGAAGCGACGAACTCAGCTCTTCTCTCAATTCCTCGGTTCCCCTCCACCTCAAATTGCTGCTCTCGCTGAACCTCAGTCTGGCCTACGCATACACTCTCCCGATGACTCGGCCCATCCCTCAGGCGATGGCCACCGCGCCGCTGCATATGCCTCTCTTGGTGCCAGCAGCGGCCCGATCCCCGATACACCAGACGCACCTATATACCGACCACATTCTGGCTATGCCCCGTCCTCAGAATCACCGAGACCTCCGCCGGAGCAGGCACCGGCCTCGCTTTTGCGACCGGGAGGTCCCATGGCTGCGGGATCAACGGCTGCCCACCGAGACTCCCTCTTCTTCTCCCCTTCGCACGTCGTTGAGCCTGAAACCCGAACAGGTACCATGAGATCGGGGGACTATGCTTTCAGACCAGAGCAGCAAGGCGTATACCCTGATCAGCAGTATCAACAGCAGCAACAGTATCAACAACCACCGCAGCAGCAACCTGATGGACGAACCGCCACGCTACTCGATTCGCAAGGATATTTCTCGGATTTTGCGGGACAGCAGCATTATGATCAGGGCCAAACTATCGAGTATGGAGGACCTCAGCAGCGATACTCTTCCAGCGATGCCTTTTCTCCTACTGCCGCCATGGCGCCGCCAATGCTCACAACCAACGATCTCCCACCTCCCGAGGCCCTCGAATACCAACTACCACTAGACCCTCGCGAGGTCCCCTTCGCTATTCAAGATCCCCATGACGATTCAACGCCAATGTCAAAGTTCGATAACATCGCAGCTGTCCTTCGACATAGAGGCCGAACTATCGCCAAGAAACCAGCATATTGGGTGCTGGACAGCAAGGGCAAGGAAATTGCATCAATTACGTGGGACAAACTGGCGTCCAGAGCCGAGAAGGTGGCACAAGTTATCAGAGACAAGAGCTCTTTATACCGTGGCGATCGAGTTGCGCTTATCTATCGCGACTCCGAAGTCATTGACTTTGCAATTGCCTTGCTGGGATGCTTCATCGCCGGAGTTGTTGCTGTCCCCATCAACGACTTGCAGGACTACCAACGCTTGAACCACATTCTTACCACAACACAAGCCCATCTGGCCCTAACCACCGACAACAACCTCAAAGCCTTCCAGCGAGATATCACAACTCAAAAGTTGACATGGCCCAAGGGTGTTGAATGGTGGAAGACGAACGAGTTCGGTAGTTATCACCCTAAGAAGAAAGATGATGTCCCGCCCTTGGTCGTCCCCGATCTGGCTTATATCGAGTTTTCTAGAGCACCAACCGGAGATTTGAGAGGCGTTGTTCTCAGCCACCGAACCATCATGCATCAAATGGCTTGTCTTAGCGCCATTATCTCTACAATTCCAGGCAACGGTCCAGGGGATACCTTCAATCCGTCTCTGCGGGATAAGAACGGCCGACTGATTGGTGGCGGCGCAAGTAGCGAGATCCTGGTCTCATATCTTGACCCTCGTCAGGGCATTGGTATGATTCTGAGCGTGCTACTGACAGTATATGGTGGCCATACTACTGTTTGGTTCGACAACAAAGCCGTTGATGTTCCTGGACTCTACGCCCATCTCCTTACAAAGTACAAATCGACTATTATGATCGCAGATTACCCTGGCCTCAAACGAGCCGCTTATAATTACCAGCAAGAGCCATTGATAACCCGAAATTTCAAGAAGGGAATGGAACCAAACTTCCAGATGATCAAACTCTGTTTGATTGATACTCTGACAGTAGATAGCCAGTTTCACGAAGTTCTCGCTGATCGATGGCTCAGACCATTAAGAAACCCTCGTGCTCGCGAGGTTGTTGCTCCTATGCTCTGCCTCCCTGAGCATGGAGGTATGGTTATTAGTGTGCGTGATTGGTTGGGAGGAGAAGAACGCATGGGCTGTCCTTTGAAGCTCGATTTAGAAGACGAAACTGATTCAGATGGCGAAGAGAAGGAAGAAACCGAGAAGCCTACAGTTTCCAATGGCTTTGGCAGCCTTCTGAGTGGTGGAGGCACCACCACAACGGAAGAAAGAGCAAAGAACGAACTCGGAGAGGTTCTTTTGGACCGCGAGGCTCTAAAAACGAATGAAGTTGTGGTAGTGGCCATCGGGAACGAGGCCCGCAAGAGAGTGACGGAAGATCCAAGATTGGTTCGAGTTGGTGCCTTTGGATATCCCATACCAGATGCCACACTCTGTGTGGTCGATCCTGAAACAGGTTTACTGGCTTCACCCCACTCTGTGGGTGAGATCTGGGTTGACTCTCCCTCCCTATCTGGTGGTTTCTGGGCACAGCCAAAGAACACTGAGCTCATTTTCCATGCCCGTCCTTACAAGTTCGACCCAGGTGACCCCACGCCCCAGCCTGTGGAGCCCGAGTTCCTTCGAACGGGCCTGTTGGGTACCGTTATTGAGGGTAAAATCTTTGTTTTAGGCCTCTACGAAGACCGTATTCGACAAAAGGTTGAGTGGGTTGAGCATGGGCACGAACTGGCCGAATACCGCTATTTCTTTGTTCAACATATCGTTGTGAGTATAGTCAAGAATGTTCCAAAGATCTACGACTGTTCAGCGTTTGACGTCTTTGTCAACGATGAACACCTGCCAGTTGTGGTATTGGAATCGGCAGCCGCCTCGACGGCACCTTTGACCTCTGGAGGGCCTCCACGACAACCGGATACTGCCCTCCTGGAGTCGTTGGCCGAGCGTTGTATGGAGGTTCTCATTGCAGAGCATCATCTTAGACTGTACTGCGTTATGATCACAGCACCGAATACGTTGCCACGTGTTGTCAAGAATGGACGACGCGAAATTGGAAACATGCTCTGTCGCCGAGAATTTGATCTCGGCAACCTTCCCTGCGTGCACGTCAAGTTTGGCGTGGAGCATGCTGTTCTTAACCTTCCTATTGGCGTGGACCCTATGGGTGGTATTTGGTCACCATTGGCCTCAGACTCGCGTGCCGAGTTTCTGTTGCCAGCAGACAAGCAATACTCGGGTGTCGATAGAAGAGAAGTGGTTATTGACGACCGGACATCCACTCCATTGAACAACTTCTCCTGCATCTCTGACCTTGTTCAATGGCGTGTAGCCCGCCAGCCAGAAGAGTTGGCCTACTGCACAATTGACGGCAGAGGTCGAGAAGGTAAGGGTGTTACATGGAAGAAGTTTGATACCAAAGTTGCCTCCGTTGCTATGTATCTGAAGAACAAGGTCAAGGTGAGACCTGGAGACCATATCATCCTTATGTATACGCATTCAGAGGAGTTTGTTTTTGCCATCCATGCGTGTATCTGCTTGGGCGCCATCATCATCCCAATTGCGCCCCTCGACCAGAACCGACTGAATGAGGATGTTCCTGCTTTCCTCCATATCGTGGCGGATTACAACGTCAAGGCTGTGTTGGTCAACTCCGAGGTGGACCATCTTATCAAGGTCAAGCCTGTGGCCAGCCATATTAAGCAATCAGCGCAGGTTCTGAAGATTACCAGCCCTGCGGTCTACAACACAACCAAGCCGCCGAAGCAGAGCAGTGGACTAAGGGATTTGAGATTCACCATTGACCCAGCCTGGATTCGGCCGGGCTATCCTGTTATTGTTTGGACATACTGGACCCCTGACCAACGTCGTATTTCAGTTCAGCTTGGCCATGATACAATCATGGGCATGTGCAAGGTCCAGAAGGAAACCTGCCAAATGACCAGTTCAAGACCTGTGCTCGGATGTGTACGAAGCTCGACTGGTCTTGGTTTCATCCATACAGCCTTGATGGGCATTTACATCGGAACACCCACCTACCTCCTATCACCAGTGGAATTTGCGGCTAATCCCATGTCTCTCTTTGTCACATTGTCCAGATATAAGATTAAGGATACTTATGCGACACCGCAGATGCTTGACCATGCCATGGCTGCTATGCAAGCCAAGGGTTTCACGCTGCACGAACTCAAGAACATGATGATCACTGCGGAGAGCCGACCAAGAGTTGATGTCTTCCAAAAGGTCAGGCTTCACTTTGCTGGAGCTGGTCTGGACAGAACCGCTATCAACACAGTGTATTCGCACGTCCTGAATCCCATGGTTGCATCACGATCTTACATGTGCATTGAGCCTATCGAACTGTGGCTTGATACACAAGCCCTTCGTCGTGGCTTGGTTATTCCCGTGGACCCTGAATCAGATCCTCTTGCCTTGCTGGTACAGGACAGCGGTATGGTTCCTGTGTCGACACAAATCGCCATCATCAACCCTGAGAGCAGAGTCCACTGTCTCGATGGCGAGTATGGTGAAATCTGGGTTGACTCTGAAGCCTGTGTCAAGTCCTTCTACGGTTCCAAGGATGCTTTCGATGCTGAGCGCTTTGACGGCCGAGCTGTTGATGGAGATCCGAACATTCAGTACATCAGAACAGGTGACTTGGGATTCCTTCACAATGTTAGCCGACCCATTGGCCCCAACGGCGCTCTGGTGGATATGCAGGTTCTGTTTGTTCTTGGAAATATTGGTGAGACTTTCGAGATCAACGGTCTGAGCCATTTCCCGATGGATATTGAGAACTCCGTGGAGCGATGCCACAGAAATATTGTGCAGAATGGCTGGTAAGTTATAATGCTCTTAACAATGAATGAACCTGCTAACAAGAACTCAGTGCTGTATTCCAAGCTGGTGGTCTGGTGGTCGTTCTCGTTGAAGTCAACCGCAAGCCGTACTTGGCATCAATCGTCCCTGTTATTGTCAATGCCATCCTGAACGAGCATCAGATCATTGTTGATATTGTCGCATTTGTGAATAAGGGAGACTTCCCACGATCTCGACTAGGAGAGAAGCAGCGCGGCAAGATCCTTGGCGGCTGGGTCAGCCGAAAGCTTAGAACCCTCGCACAGTTCTCCATCCGCGATATGGATGCTGAGTCTACTGCAGGTGACGTTATGGACCAGGCTAGGGCATCCATGGTCAGCGTACGGAGCGGAGGCGGTGCAGCACCAGGATCTTCCAGCTTGAGAAATGTCGAGCCAGCTCCTCAGATCTTGGAGCAGGAGGAATATGACCAGGCAACTCCTCGTCACGAGTATGAGCCAACACAGACGATGGTCTCTGAGCTTCCAGATCAAGAGACACCGACAGGGTTCCAGCACACACAGTTTGAGCACCCACCTCAATCTGCAGGCTCTGGACCACCAACACAGCTGAATCTTTCTCACCAACCTGACCAAGGATTGGATATCCCTGACTTTTCACGGTATAGTGGTGCCGAGCAAGGGCAAGGCCCCGTTCACAGACGTCCTGTTCCTGGCCACGCACCACCTCCTGAGCCCATCCCAGGGAACGGTCAAGCGCCGCCCCAGATTCGGCTACCAGGCGTGGATGGACGTGAAGAAGTGAGCTTTTGGCAGCAGCAGAATAAGGGAGAGAAAAGCGAGGAGGACTGGACAGCTGAAGCCATCATGCATATGAATCTGGCAGGTGATATGAACCCTCGATGATAATTACGACATGCAACGTGATGAAGCGGAGTTGGAGTTGGGATTCATCTAGAAACGAATATAGCAGACAATTGGACTCATTGGCCCATGGCCGTCATCTATTTGCTTTCATAAGAAGATCGTTTCAGTCTAGATATCTAAGAGTGTGCACTACTTGATTTGAAACTTTGCAGGTAGCGAGAAGCATTACATGCATAAGCGACTGCGTTTGAAAGACCATAATTAGCCTTATGGCCAGCAACCCGCTATATAGATGTAATCGGATTTATCTGTCCAAGTGTTGAGTGGTAAAACATATGGGAAAGAAATATAGGCACTGGAGCAAAAAAGAGTCCCTGTACAGCATAAGAACAAGAGATAAACCAATCGACGCAGGCCTGATTCGAACAGACGCCTCCGAAGAGAATAGATTTCTAGTCTATCGCATTAGACCACTCTGCCACTGCGCCTTAGCTGATTGGATAGTGATCATCGTGTCTCTAATTCTGCTTGTGGATGCTTCCGTAGTGTTGTGGATATCCCAACCCCAGTCCCCCATCTATGCTAATGCTAGTATACAACAGTATAAGTTGAATCGAGAATAACAAAATGCTTGGTATGTAGAGTCGAGTCGCTATTATCTCATCCTTCTCTTTCTCTCCATATCTGCGAGGGCTCGTTTGACTATTCCCTCTGCTTCTGCAATGACATCGTTTCCTCGTCGCCATGTATATAGGGCGACACCTAGCCCGTCTAACTGTTCGTGTGCTCGTGCTAATCTCCTCCTCCATAATTCTAATTTCTTGTTTACTGCTTGTGGACCCAGAGTTGGCAAGCCTGCTGTTGATGTGTTGCCGCCGTCTGATTGATAACCTGATCTTCCTGAACCAAATGACGGAGGGGGGTTTGATGATGGTGGTGGGAGCGGATCGTAGTCTACGTCTAGATTGGCCATGTTCTGAGTTGATCGTGGTGGAAGACGTGGATTTTGGTTCGACTCGGTGATGCTTGAGGGTGTACCGCGTCGTCGTGGCGGAGGTGGAGGTGGACGATCTCCCGAATTAGAGCGTGCTGGGATTTTGAAACCGCCATTGCTGCTGCCCGAGCTCTGCTGCGAGGAGTTGTGTATCTGCTTCAGAGGATGAGGCACCGATGGTTCTCGAACCTGCACCGCTGGTCTTCTAGGCGGAGGTGGTGGAGGTATCTCATCAGAATTCTGCCTGCTGAGACCCTTGTTCAACTCGGTGATCGACTTGGCACTCCTCAACGCAACCGGTTTTGCCGGTCTGGGAGGAGGTGGCTTACGTCCGCCAAGTAGATCAGTTGTGCTGGCACTCTTGGATTTGGCATCGGCATTGGCATTGGCACTGGCATTTCGTATTTGAGAGAGAGCCGCATTGCGATCGATCTTGGTCTCTCCTGGCTCATCTGAGAAGTCGATCAGAGTTCCCATAGTCGGGCCTGGGGGAGGTTTGCTTTCTCCCCGATATCCACCGGGCCCTAGGTTCTGGTATGAAGGGTTTCTTGATACATTCCTTGAAGCGTTACTAGAAGTAGCTGGGGTCTTTGATCGACCAAAGTCATATCCTGAGTTGGAGTTGAAGAAGCCTGTCTCCTCTGGTGTTGTGACATCTCGAATGAAGACAGCAAGAATCCGTCCTGGGTTCGCAAGGGCGAGCTCCGTGTAAACCTCCAAATCAGCTTCTCCGCTGTCCCCCACAAGAATAAACATTCGCTCAGGGAAATCTCGTAGTAGGCGAGTAAGTGTAGATCGCTTTCTTTCTGCCACTGGCTCAAAGATGCCCTGCAACATGCCGCTGTATTGCTTTAAATGAAGAGATCCCGGTGGCAGGCCATGCATCTTGAAGAAACTGGCTAGGACTGGGAAAAGCTGCCACGGACTGTTTGAACAGTAATGAATGCTAACGCCCATGTCGGCCATGCGATTATACCACTCCTTGACACCTTCGACAGAGAGCTCACCTAGATCTCGGATGAACGTGTTGCGGAAGATCTCTTTGGCGCCCGCAGAAATATTGGACTTCTTGACAGTATCGTCAATGTCGCTAATAAGACTGACTCCATATGGTTCAATGACTTTGATCTCTTGGATAGCTGACAGATCCTCATCCGCCAGAACTCTAACATGAGTTGGGATAAAGTCGAGAGCAGCGCGAATGACAAAATGACCCGCATCGTTGGTCATGACGGTCTTTGATTGAGACTTCTCGCTGTTGTAAAAGAAGAAAGTGACTGGTAGAGCAACAGAAGGATTTGTCATGAACGGGGCAATTCGAGCCATGAGATTGGCATTGGCCAGAATGAGATCACTCTCGCTCATCTCGCTGGTAGTGGTATTCGATGTCATAGTTTTGGCTGGCATCGTTGGACTGGAAGGGGCAGAATCTGGAGATTGGTTACCCTGGCGAGAAGGATAGTAAAAGCTGTCCGTAAGGGGGTCATCGTTGTCAGGCGTCTTCTCACTAAAGCCTCCCTGGTATGCAACCTGCTTCTCTCGCTGTCCTACTCTTTCAATGCGCCGAGCTTCAGAGTTGATCTTCTCCTGCTCTTTCTGCTCTTCGCGTATTTGATGATGTGTACGTGGAAGTCCAGTCTCTGGATTATATGTTTGGTCTGCCCTGGGCGCAGGGATACCACTGAGCTGCCGCGCCAGACCGATGAGAACTCTGTTTCTTCTCGTCATCGGACCACTGTGAGGTGTATAGATCCAGCCTCGGACGTCAACATCAACAATTGCTCTTTCATCTTCGTTCCGTTCCCATTCCTGTCGCCAAAAGCCTTCGTCTCTGATGCCTCCATGTGGCGCATCCGAGTCGTGCATCGCCATCTCGCCCCAATCACGTTTGGTATGCTGTTTCGCATACGATGGAAACAGTACCATTTGGCAATCGCCTTTTACAGTGATCGCAACATCTGGAAATGCGCCAGGGATGTGTATCCGTCCGTGGTTATCATGTCCTGAAGCCGCAGGTCCTGCCCTGGTCTGGGCATATGATTCTTTGATCTCGGACACTGCGGCTTGGCCGCTTCTGTACAAATTTCCTGCCATAGCAGCCAAGCGCTTCCTCCTATATCCCCTCTCACCATCACCAGGGCTCGTAGCCCGACCAGAGCCATATCCCATCATGATTCCTGCTGTCTGGGGCGTTTTGTGCGCCACTGAACCCTTGGATCGGGTCCTTGCATGCTTGACAGGGCGATTCGCTTGTGATCCTAGCCAGAGCTGTCTCCCTTGCCGCTTCACGATGTCCAAAATGCGCGATTGATCCGCGCGCCTCCGTTGGCGCTCAAGAATATATCGGTAAACTCGGGACTGGAACCTGTGCTTGAGACGCGGAAGAGTGTTGAGGTGGAAATTGAGTAGTCGTTCACGGTATCGGTCTCTAACGGCGCGAGGGAACAGGAAGCGTGCGAGGCTCTGCTTGTGACGCGGGTGAGGGCGATAGGGGCCGAAGAATCTGAACGGCGCCAGCTTGTCGACTTTTTATACGAATTGGACTATACTGGAGTCAGACGAGGCTCTCTCGGGATTGCGATGGCGGCTGACAGACAAGTTGGGGTATTTATTGGAGGTAGGGACAGATCTCAGGCGGCTGAGTCTTCTGATGGGGGGTTGCTCGGCCTGACACTGGCACTGGCAGGGCTGTCAGTTAACGGCGGAGATGATGACGTTAGCACATGATTTGGACGAGTCTCAGTGTATTTGAAGATGGTTTGTTGCTCTCAGATACCGAGACACAGAGAGAGAGACAGTGTAGCTCGTGACCCTAGTCTATCTAGTCTAGACCTGGCAAAGTCTAGTAAGCTCAGTTGCAGTTCTGTGCCGATCAGACCTTACGTCATCAGCCATGGCCATTTAATGAAATGGGGCCTGCAGCTGTAGGTACGTACCTAGTGGCAGTGCTCCCGTGATAAAATCGGAGGTAACCACAATATGCCGACATCTAGTTTTGACCCCCGAGAATTGAGGTAGATACCGGCCCGTCTTCTTGAGGCCGATGCCGTTGATCGGTGTTACCTTGACTTTATTATCGGGCTAATTGTAGCTGTTTATTTACTATGGATACCAGTATATTGCTTCTGAGTATGAGTAAAAGAATAGTCTTTCAAACAATCTCAGTCTTTGGACTAAGTTAGTTGACTCGACTGTTTCTTTACAGAACACTCACTCAACTCGAAAGCACTTCCAATGAATTCACACTTCAGCCTATGGATTTCATATAATTATCTAGATACAAATAATCAGGTAAATCTTCAATATGACAAGGATTCCTCTTCTCCAGTCTTCACTAGTAAACCTTTGATGTGCCCTCCTCCGACTCCGGATTCGGATAACAGCGGGCAATCGAGGTACAAGCAAAAAAACATGCAGAGCTGCAGAGCAATTGTATCATGTCGCAAGGGAATGCCCCTCCAAAAATGTCAATTACCTTGCCTTTCACTCGCTGTAACCTCCCACCTCAGGGCGCGCCTCCAAATCAAATCTACTGTAACTCCGTCCTACCCCGCCTCCGCTACCGTGACTCAAACTTTTTGACTTTGACTGACTCAATCCTTTATTTGACGTCTCATTCTCAGAAACTATTTGTATTCGTGCTTCTTCCCTCTTCTTCCCTATACTTTGACAGAAGCACTCTGCTTGGAATTGAGATCAAGTTGCTCTTCAACATCCCATCGCCAAGATGACTATGTACGTTGCGATATCGGCCTTTCAGACATGCCATGATACTAACATTTTTTCCTACCAGGCTCAAGGAACCCTGGAAGAAATACAAGCCGTTCAAGGTGAGTTTTGTTTTCAATCAACCTCAGGTGATCTTACAATTAACGTGCTCAGGCTCCTAAACTGCCAAATCGAACATGGCCCGACAAGACCATCGAGAAGGCCCCTCGATGGCTTTCGTACGTCACCAAATGGCATTCATGAGATACCTGAATAATACTAATTTCCTTCAAGAAGCTGTCTGCGCGATGGCAACCAGAGTCTGCCCGATCCCATGGTACGTTCTGCCCATTCACGCGCCCAATTGCGACACGAGACTGACCTACCATGATAGAATGGCGAGGAGAAGTGGCGATACTTCAAGATGCTGTGCGATCTAGGCTACAAGGAGATTGAGGTCTCCTTCCCTTCTGCCTCCCAAACCGACTTCGACTTCACCCAGCGCCTGATCCAGACCCCAGGAGCTGTTCCCGACGATGTCTTCCTACAAGTCCTGTCCCCCTGCCGACCCGATCTCATTCGCAGAACCATCGAGTCTGTCCGCGGAGCTAAGAACGCCATCATTCACATCTACCTCGCTACAAGCGCATGCTTCCGTCAAGTAGTCTTTGGCTACACTGAGGAGCAGACCCTTGAGCTTGCCGTAGAGTGCACCAAGCTGGTCAGATCTCTGACAAAGGATAACCCCGAGGCTTCCGACACAAATTGGCAATTCGAGTTCTCTCCTGAGTGCTTCTCAGACACAGACCCTGACTATGCCGTGAGAGTCTGCCAGGCTGTCAAGGCTGCTTGGGGACCTGACGCGACCAAGGGTGACCAGATCATCCTGAACCTCCCCGCCACAGTAGAACTGGCGACACCCAACATCTACGCTGACCTGATCGAATACTTCTGCAACAACATCGGTGACAGACAGGATGTTTGTATCTCTCTGCATCCCCACAACGACCGTGGATGCAGTATTGCTGCTGCTGAGCTTGCCCAAATGGCTGGCGCTGACCGAGTAGAGGGCTGTCTATTCGGTAACGGCGAGCGAACCGGAAACGTCGACCTCGTCACTCTGGCCCTCAACCTGTACACACAAGGTGTCAGTCCTAACATTGACTTCTCCGACCTGAACTCAGTTATTGACATGGTCGAGTCATGCACCAAGATCCCTGTCCACCAACGTGCTCCTTACGGCGGCAGCCTGGTATGCGCTGCTTTCTCTGGCAGCCACCAAGATGCTATCAAGAAGGGTTTCCAGGATCGCAAGGCCAAGGGTCTGGGCCACGAGGACCCCTGGAACGGCATGCCCTACCTGCCCCTGGACCCCCGAGATATCGGCCGCAACTACGAGGCCATCATCCGTGTCAACTCTCAGTCTGGAAAGGGAGGAAGCGCTTTCATCGTGCACACCAAGCTCCAGCTTGATCTTCCCCGTGGTCTCCAAGTAGCCTTCTCCAAGGTCGTCCAGAAGAAGAGCGAGGAGGTCGGACGCGAGCTGCTGGCTAATGAGATCACCTCTCTGTTCGAGAACACATACTTCCTCAACGACAACCCTCATTTCAGCCTGGTGGACTACAGCATTACCCCTGACCGATCACGATCTCCTGCCCCCGCAGCCCACGGCAGAACTCAAGACACTAAGGACTTTATCCGTATCTTTGAGGGTGTCCTGCTGGTGAATGGTAAGGAGCTGAAGCTGCGTGGCCGTGGCAATGGTCCCATTTCCAGCATGGTTTCCGCCCTCAAGGAACTTAACATCGAGTTTGATGTCAATGACTACAAGGAGCACGCGATTGGCGAGGGACGCGGTGTCAAGGCTGCCTCATACATCGAGTGCAAGCCCGTTGGTAGCAAGCAGTCAGTATGGGGTGTTGGCATACACGAGGATGTGGTACAGAGTTCTCTGATCGCTCTCCTGAGCGCAGCTAGCAACGTAAGTCTTCAACAAGTTCTTTCAGTAAATCAACACTAACATGATATGCAGTTCGTCACTAGCAGGCCCGCCAGCCCCGTTCAGAAGGCCACTGATGCTCCTGCTCCCCAAGAGGCCTCTAGTGTGGTGTCTATTCTGGAGGAGAAGGCCAACGGCATGTAAAAGGAATGAAAACGAGAAAAGAAAAAGGAAAGAAAATTGAAAAGGGGGCTTGCCTCTCGATTTGCCGCGAACCGCTTGGCATGTTTGTACAGTTAGTTCATGTTGTTCATATGAATGAGGGGGCGCGGGTGCTGAAAAGCTTTGTCATCTTGAGGAGTTAGTCAAAAACTGAAGATAATTGACTTGATCAAAGGTTCGATTTCATCGTGATAGAGGTCATTGCATCATGTGTCTTTGCCTGGTTTCTTCCGTATTCTCTTGTGACCTCTGAACCGCATTATAACGTCATATGTCTTCGACCAAATCGTGCTTGATGATCTCAAAGGACTTCTCAAACGTCGATAAATGCTGAATGACAGCAACCAATGTCACGTTACAAGAAAAGCCCAGTAGTGTTTCGAAATGGCTATCGAGAATCTTTACCCATTGTGCCAAAGGGGCTGAAACAAGTGACGATACCCTCCACTTCATGAACACAACTATACCATAGATAGCCCAACTTCAGAGGTAGGACCAAAACAATGAACTGAACACCCTCTGGAACAATAGTAAAGTTGTCCTTTTGGTCCGGCAGGTCAAGAATATCATCCGCCGCTGTTCCAAACGGCCGAAAGTGATCAACGCTTCTTTACCGTTATTAGTAGCTGATCCAGAACCTGTCTCAAACACTCATCAGCTGAACAACAAAGATTCCAAGCAAGCCTGTAAAGACAAGAGAGGCTTGGTTGACCGCTGAGAATGTGATGGAAATGTCGATCTCACTGTAATAGGGTTTAGGTTTAAGACCTGGATCTACGAGACAGGAGCTTATTCAAGTCATGGGAATGCCAACCGGCGACCAAGAAGTTGAAGGATAACGTCTCAAGAGACTCTAATTGCTCAGTGCTAAGACAAACTGACATCGGTACTGTTCATCGAGTTGATCGAGCTTATGGTATACACTTCGAGATGGCTGAAAAAGAGCCCACCCCTTTAATGTACACACATGCTCAGCTTGACGCAAGGAGGTATAACATAGATGCAAATTCTCTTAGCACATCACACAGAGACTTTGAATCGTCATTAAAATGATTTTTCTCGACCCATGCGTGGCTCCTCGTCGATTAACTAGATACGTTGGAGTTGCGGCCTGAAGGCTACCTGTTGGTCTCCTGCGGAGTTTCAGCTCGATTTGGATAAACAACCTCCGTTAGATAATGTAGTCAATGAATGAGGAATGCTTTTGAAGTTAATAAAGATGAGAGACCAGAATAACTTAGAGCGACAAAGTACGTATGTCAACACGCAGTACAACTCGGTCTAGGCCAAGTCGATATGCACTACCAAGACACGAACTCCGCCCGACTCTACGCAATAATAGTAAGACGAATTATGAATGGTTATCATACACATGTTTCTGAACCTTAAGCTACGTAAATTGGATGAGTTACGGGTGCCAGATCTCAAGCTTCGGGTCATTACCGAACAGGGAGCATGTCTGCGCTGCATGGGCACACGGTTCACAAGTTATGCAGTCTCAAGAAGGGACATCGCCTATCCGTATATTCTTTACGGATCTTCAGATGTGGTATATGCAGCCAACATGCATGTCTGAAGCCTAGACTCCATATTTCATCTCGATCTCACCCATGTATTGATCACAAGACGAAGCTGAACACCCTCAAACAAGGCTCCGAAATCTTACTGCTCGGAGCTGAAGTCTGAAGCATCTGCTGGAGTGAGAGAACTGTCTCAGAAATGATCAAGATGTTGGAAGTCAGACTTTCCATCCGTGGCCCAGAACACACTGCGCCATGAAGCTGCAGTTGTTCTGGTCCAGATCTGTGATGCAACATATTCTACAAGTGGTGAATGCACCGCGAACATGGCTTAAATGTGAGACAATGGAGAGTTCCGGAATATTTTCCGTTGTCAGATAACGGCAAAGTGACAGTTGTCTAAGACACACAGGCAACCAACACAACAACTCGGAAACCGACTGGTTCTTTTAACCCTGCCTTACAGGTGGCAGCAAGGTGTTCATCACATATCTCGAGCTGCAGCAGTAATCACAAGCTAGATATCCGATTTGCGATCTTGTGCAGCGCCAAGATTATATAGATGCTCCAAGTTTCGAGACCATTGAGGATCGTTGTGGTTATTAGCTAAGTGGCTGGAAGAGCATGACCTAACATCTTTGCTCCGAGACACCAAGCGGAGAATCGAAGTTTTCGATCGAGGCGGCTGAACTTATGTTTAGAATCGAAGTGTTGATTTGAGAAACCACGAGTTCAGTCTAAGCCATTTCTCTACATATAGACATTGGTTCCGGGAGACAAACACGGCACGTCTTGAGCTAACCCCAGGAACTAAGATAGTGCCGGAGCACTTTTGTAACAGGCTTTCCCAAACTCAGACATTCAAGCCCAAGTCACCTTGTATGCCGCTCGATCACAAAACGTCTGACCATCACCGTTGTCTCAAGCATCGAGAAATTCCTCCCCTCTCAATGGCCGCCTCCCCACAAACTCAAAAGAACCAAGACACGATCGACCGTTCCAGACGTCAAGTTGACTCTCACCAACATGCGTGTTTCTTTCAAAAGGGTAGTACCGCATGCACATCCCCCTCCCCTGGGCGAGCGCCTCCTAGTAACGGCCCGGCGGCAACGGTGTGATCCGAGACTGCACTAGGTCTAGTCCTCGGAGGAAACTGTCAAAGTTAACTCTGAGGCGCTGGAATGGGGTCCAGTCTAGAGCTGTGATGTGTGTCTGGGCTTTGGAATGTTGCTCGGGAGGGTTGCCCAAAACCTGTTAGGTTGGACTCGATAAGCTGTGGGTGATGGTTATTGAGATCGAGGTGGCGAGTTATACGATGAATTCTGGACCTGGTGTTGAGGTGAAGTCTATATAATTTGCTCGGTCTGGCGCATGGAAATATCACCATTATCGTCACTTCACTCACAACTCACCAACTCATCACATACTCAAGACTTGCCTTGATCACTTCAACTACCACAATCAACATGAAGTTCCTCAGCCTTATCACTCTTGCTTCCTTCGCCACGGCCTCTCCTTTCCGCCGGCAACAAACCGTCACAGGAACCATCAAGTCCTCAGTCGACACTCTATCTAGCTCCTCTGTGACAACTCTCAACGAGATCAGTGAGTCACTTCTCCTAACATTCCAAATTCCTTTTTACTAACAAGATTATAGATGATAGTGTCCTCTTGATCAAGAACAACGTCGATGCCCAGATCATCGTAGAAGCTCAAGCCCTTCTCAAGGCCAATTACCAAGCCATCGCCCAAGGCCTGGCCACTTCCACAACCACAATTGTCAGCGTCACAACAGGAGCAGCTGGTGGTGTTGTTGTCCAAGCTCTTACTCTCACCAACCAGCAGATCGTGACACTCACTGCCTCTATTCGCCTCGTCATCGACATCCTTGAGAACCTCGGCGCAACTATCACCGTCACCGTCACCGACCTGACTCCTGCTTTGCGAGCTACTTTCCAGTCTGAGATCAATGCTGTCAAGACTGCCATCAACCCCTTTGTTAGCCCTGTTCTCCTCTTCGCGGCTGCTGTACGAGCTGCGAATATTGGCGGTAGTGCCACTATCACTGGCCTCGACAATGCCATTGTCAACCTCATCAGAGTCCAGGGCGAGCTCGTGGCGTCCCTTGGCATCACTCCTCTTAATCTCTAAATTTGGACCCGGTCTTATGAATGAAGTTATGAGGACTTTCTTTTACAAATGATGAAAGCGATATCTAGCGTGCTTCCTACGACAAAAGCAATGGTGCTAGCGGTATAGCGAGCGAATTACACACTCCTTGATACTTAATATAGTGATTTTCTTTGTGAACTTTCTTGAGCGATGACTTGTGATTATTTGCGATGTACGGCCCTGAAAATGCGAGTGTTGGACGGTTTCGTCAATCCCTTAGCGTCAAGTAAACGTCAGATTGCCGATCAGGGTTGCATAGATCTACAGGCACGTCTAGTCCTTTCAAACCTTATTGCAACATTCCTCACAAAGGGCCGAATCAGGTTAAATAGTCCTCGAAAATGGAAGAGGAAGACGGATTGTGTATGGTCATGGATATAATTAACCTAAATCTACCTATACATCGCTGCCAATAAACTCCTCTAAACTTTTAGCTCATCTCCTCTTACCACCGGCTCTTCCCTTTCCCTTGGGTTTGCTAGGGGCGGCATCTTTGCCTCCCTCCTTAGCCGCTCGGCCCTTGGCCCTTGATTTGGCCTGTTCCTTATGTCGGGCCTTCATATCAGCCTCTGACGACTTGCCCTTCCTCCACTCTCCGCCACCCTCGGCACGTAGTTGCTTGTTGTCAAGGCGCTTCTTATCCTTGTTGCTTAACTTGCCTGTCTTCTTCTTCATCGCCTCTCTCATGCCGTTGAGCTCATCTTTACCGGCTTGCTTGGACTGCTTCTTGTCGTGTTCAGACTCGAACCATGTTCGCCTAGGTCGTCCCTTGATCTCAGCTTCATGCTGGATCAGGTTCTCACCCTTCTTGACTTGCATCTCGACATGGGCCAGCTGCTTTTCTTCCTTCTCTTCTTGCATGATCTCCTCAATTTCATCATCCATCTCGTCGATGTGGGCTTGAAGAGCATCAACTTCTGCGGCCTCGATCTGTCGGCTGACAATCTTGGCGCCCTGAGCCTTACCAGCCTTCACAGCAGCCTTGACGACCTTGCGGTCATTCTCAGAAGCTAATGTCAAGGCAGTACCCTTGCGACCAGCACGAGCTGTTCGACCAACTCTGTGGACGTAGATTTCTAGTGATTGAGGCGCTTCGTAGTTGATGACGGTATCGACGCCCTTGATATCAAGACCACGGGAAGCAAGATCGGTGGCTAATAGGTACGCCACCTTGCCGTCTCGGAAGTCCTCAACACTTGAAATACGCTAAATAGTGTCAGTGATGGTCATAGCTGTAAATCGGAATAAGACTAACCTGTGTTTGGTTCATGCTACCGTGAAGCTCAGCGCATGAGAGACCGAGTAAGCCAAAGATAATTCGAGCTCGATGAGCTTCCTTCTTTTGTCGGAAGAAGATAATAACTCGCTCCTTGTAGATGTTCTTGCAGACATGTGCCAGGTAACCCATTCGCTTCTCCTCTCGGCCAGGGCGCAGGCGAACGAATTCTTGTACCAGTGTAGTAACAGTCTTCTTCTGAGAATCCACCATAACCCTAGCAGGTTTGTTAAGGCCGACCTTGATAAGACGGTCGACAGTCGATGTCATGGTAGCGGAGAAGAGCATGGTTTGTCGTGACTTAGGGAGTGTTGTGAGAATTTCGTTAAGTTCGTCGGCGAAACCGTCCTCAAGCATACGATCAGCTTCATCAAGGACCATAATCTCGACAGTGTCAACGTTGAAGCTGGCAGAATTTCGCATGTGATCAATGAAACGACCAGGAGTAGCAATAATAACATCCGGGCGCAACTTCAGCTCAACCTCCTGGGCCTTGAGACTCAGACCACCGACAGCAAGAGTGAACTTGATATCAGTAAAGGCAGCAAGCTTTGTGGCGACAGCGTGACACTGGATAGCCAATTCACGAGTAGGAGTAAGAACAACGACGCGAGTGGTGGGAATCTTCTTGGGCCGGTATAGCAAACGCTCCAGAATAGGAACGATAAAGGCACCAGTCTTTCCGGAACCAGTGACAGCGCCACCGACAAGATCTTTACCCATAAGCGCAATAGGGATTGACTTGGCCTGAATGGGGGTAGGCTTGGAGAAGCCTACTGTAGCAAGACCACGGAGAATTGGACGTGACAGAGACATGGCCTGGAAAGACGAGGCATTCTTCTTCCCAGATGCCTCCTCTTCCTCCGGGGCGAAGAAAGCCTTTCGCTTCGCTTCCTCCTCGGCGTCCTCCTCCTCGTCGCTGTCGTCGGAAGCATCGTCATCTGGGTGTCCTGTGGGAGTAGCGACAGAGTCGTTGTCTGATGCAGCATCATCGTCTTCCTCGTCGTCTTCCTCATCCTTGTCTTCAGCTCCAGATTCATCCTCCTCATCTTCGTCCTTCTCGTCACCAGATTCCTCAATATCAGAAGCAACGTTCATGCCGAATGCGTCGTCTGCGAGAACCTCGTCATCGTCGTCGTCCAGATCAACATCCATGGCCTCGTTCTCTTCGGCATCGGCAGTCTTTTCGGGGTCAGATTTGCCAAGCTTCTTTTCGCGACGCCTTCGAATAATCTCATCCAGATCAACACCCTTCTTTTCAACCGCCATACCCTTCTTTGCGCCATCGAAACCCCATCCCTCGAATTCTACTGTACCAAGATCGGCTGCTTCCTCAGCGCCAAACTCGAATTCGGAGTCCATGGCACCATCGTCGTCATCATTGAATCCCCAAATGCCCTCTACACCATTTTCCTCCTCGTCATCTTCAGGACTGGCTGCACGCTTTGACTTCTTTGACTTTTTGCTGGTCTTGGCCTTCTTCTTGGGAGGTTCCGCGGTCACTTCCTCCTCCTCGACAGGAATATCGTCATTGTCGTCAATTGTAAAAATGAAATCGTCTTGCGCGGGTTTTCGCTTCTGTGAGGGCGCCATCTTATCGGATCAAAAGGCACTCGTGCAGCTCTTCTATCAAGATTTGCAGACGCGACAGAAGCAGTGGGGCACCTTTCGCAGTAAATCTCGAACTTTTTTTTCTGCCGCTTTTCGAAATTTTGGCGGTGAGAGCTTGCTACTTTCCTAAGCGTCGATGGGCGGCTCGACACGTGACTTCACTGGCTGGAGCAAGCTCTAGGGGACGTAGCGGGGGGGGGGGAGGAGGGGTT